>NJDC01002360.1:95642-108755 GCA_002245475.1 Calephelis virginiensis
TAATAGTTGTAGTACTTTTAATATGTTTTTGTTGTACAATAAAGAGTTTTTATTATTATTATTATTATTATATTTAAGATTTGATCTATCATTAAGTCACAATTTTGTGTTAAAAATGTCGACTTAATGACTGGTTAAACGATAATTTATCCCGTCTTGGTCCGGGCTCCATAAATGGAGCTGGCAGAATAGAACATTTACGTTCTTGGCAGGCAGCTTGTAAAAGGCGAGCATAGGTAATCCGTCACTAGCACCGTGACATTGGACTAGGTGGTAGAATTTCGCAGCTTTTCGTCTAGAGTGGTACCACCCCATTACGTATTCCTGCCGCCATAACCTCAGTGCTTGCCGTTGCCGTGTTCCTGTTCGGTGAATAAGGTAGCCCATAAACTTACTTTTGCTCGAAGCTACATTCCGGCGTCAGGTTGGCAACGCACCATAACCATCTTTGGTGTCTTTAGCTGGCGTAAATTTCTTATCATCAGGAAATGCATCTGCTTGTTTGCCTTCCAATATCATAAAAAAAATGATTGACTTATATAGAAAATGTCGACTTAGTATCTGATTAATAGATAATTGACGTCTCTGAGTGCGACTGTTAGATATTATTATACTATACATTATTATATATATTATACATTCCATTTCATGTTATCTATTAAAAAAAGACTCCACGTACTATATTAGATATCCATACTAGATAATATTATTAATAAGAAGTCTGTATCTGTAAAGAAATATGTAAAAAAACGCACGTAGGTTTAAAATTGAATATGAAAATTTGTATAAAAATCTTATAGACGCTTGCGAAGTCGCAATAAATAGCTATTGTTTACTATAGTGATTAAAAGCTAAATATATGATAGGCAGCTCGTAAAAGACGAGTATAAGTCAGCTGTCATTAACACCGTGACATCTGACTAGGTGGTAGAGTTTCGCAGCGACTCACCCGGATTGGTACCACTACCTTACCTATTCCTGCCGCCATAACGTTATAACGTGTTCCGGTTCTGAGGGTAAGGTAGCCGGCAAACTTACTTTTGCTCGAAGCCTAGCATCCCAGCCTCAAGTTGACAACGCACCATTACCACCTTTGGTGTCTCTAGGCGGCGGGAATTTTTTACCATTAGGAAATCTGTCTGTTTTTTTGCCTTCCAATATCATAAAAAAACTGTAGATTTCATTATCTTAAAAGAATAGTAAAATATACTTTCCTATTTATTTCAGTCACTTCAAATAGAAGCAATAATAGCAGTTTTCTTGTGAATCGTGATCTTGTAAGGTTAGATAAATTGATAGTTTGCAAACTAGAGAAAAGAGCAATTTATTATTATAGTACAAGCTTAAACTTTATTGTCTGGGTCTGCATACATTGGCAGTATACAATTTGTTTTCTTTTTTCCCCTTACCCTATAATTTTATTGGTTACCGGTTGGTGAACTTTTTATGTAAAAGCCAATTAAGATCTACGTGTATCAAAAAGTAACAAACAAATAAACTATTTACATATCTAGTGGCTTTAACGAAGCATATATATAATTTGTCTTACTTTTAAGATCTCCTTGTTTGTATTAAATAATACAATGAAAGGTCTAAGCATAAATATAACCACTAAGCGGCTTTCAGGGTTCTAAAGTCGAACGACGTTGAATGACGCCCTTAGATTTTCGATTAGTCTGTATGTATCACAACTACTTTATTCCCAAACTATTGTGACTAATCGCTTTGCATAATTTTCAATAAAATCGGTGCTCACCCCAACGTTGTTGTATGGAAGCAAGAGTTGGGTATGTCAGAAAAAGTATAAGAGTGGGATAAATGCGGTCGAAATGAGAACGCTACGGAAAATCTGTGGTGTAACGCTCGCTGACCGCATTCGTAACAGTTAGATCCGAGAAAGAGGTAAAACGAGAAAGGGCATGCTCAGCTACTTTGGTCGTTTGGAAAAAAATGATAAACGTTAGATTAACAAAGCAGATCTACAATGCGAGTGTGGATGGATGTAGGGACTCAGGGAGACCAAGTTTGACATTCCACGATAAAATCGCTCGAGTTATATCCAAAAATGGTGGCAAGAGTCTCCGAAACCGGCGTATATGAAAAGGGTAATGAATGTGGAGGAAGCCAGGCAGGTCTGCCAGGATCGTGAGATTTGGAACTCAATACTCTTTGCTTACACCGTTGGTAAGGGACTTGACGTGAAATTTTTTATGTTTCAGGATTACGCTGTTAAAACTTGGTATTCTGTAAACAGCTTTTTTATACAAAATTACAAAAAAAACTTAAGGAGGCTGACTTGCTTTTTTATACAAAAGTAGTTAACCTGACAGATGTTGTCCTACCCCAGAATAATATTTTTTTATGCATATGACCTTTTTTTTACAAAAATAAATCCAACAAATAAATAGTATGCGAAACAGGATCATCGGTCCATGTTATACGATGTCTAAAGGAAATGGGGGTTTTTTATTGATGTTTTGGGTCATCCATTTAAGTATTACTTGCTACCTTTATTTCTAATCTATGTATGCTGTTGCTATGAAATCTTTTAACTTATATTATTGTAATCACAACCATTTCAATACTACATTGCCATAAGAAATTTAATGCTTTGAATGTATTGCAATGCAGTTATATAAGGGTTTATTACCAAGGTCGATTCTACCACATAGGGAATAAAGCGGCTGCTTTATGGGTAGTCAACTAAACCTGTGTTGGTCCAGGTTTCGAGCTTCATCATCTGCCTTAAGCCATACAGCTCATAAAAGGCGAGTAAAGGTCAAATGGGTCATTACCCACAAGACTACTGGAGGCACAGTACTGTGCAGCAACTTGCCCGGTTAAAAATCTAGCGCCTTAACTATTCCGGCAGGCATAAGGATTCACGTTCTGGTTCGGAGGTTATGGTAGATAAACTTGCATAGTTGGCCTAACATCCCAACCATAGGGCAGCAGCCAGATCTTAAAATAGCTGTATTTTTGGGAACCGGTAGTAATGGTACTACTACTAGGTAAAAAGTCCTACTTTCAATCAAAAACAAAATGCACTGCGATTGCCAAAATATTTCTCTCGTTTCATTTATTGATAATATCCTTAAGTGTTCTTTGTTTGCTCCTGATAAAAACCAAATTTTCATGGCATATTATGCTAAGAGAGGTCATAAAAGAAATAAAAGCTTGTAGACACTCGTTCGTATTAGCACTGTAGATACAGTGCTAAAAGTTGTGTTAAAAGTTTGTTTAGGTATACAGGTACATTCGTATTAATATCTAGTGAATTTATGTTATGTGATTTGCTTTCTTAGTATCTTCGTTTTGTTTGTATTGAGATATTTATTATTAGTTTTACAACGTCACTTCACTTAAGGCACTGAGGCTTTTGTATTAAATTAGCAAAAACCAGGCTCAGAAATTTCAGTTAAAAATATTGACTTAGTAAAATTATAATCAATTTCTCCTTCAAGGGATTCCCGGGAAATTATATTGTGTTTACTGTTCCATGAAGACCTTACGTTAGAACAGCTACCGAAAATGAAATGGCGTTCAATACATTTCAGACGTTTTACAGGCAACATATGGGGTAATTCGTGCTTAACAGAGCGCACTTGATGGGAAATACGGCTGAAAATATAACCATATTTGTAAAATATCAACTCGAATCATATTATGGCTGGGGTCTTAAGCTTCTTACGTGAGAAAGTTGTCCGTTGCTTGTAATGTAATGCCTAAAGTAAGAAGGCTGCGCCATTTCGTTAACGGAAATGATTTTATGGAATTATGTTAGTTTCTTAGTTTTTTATGACATGAACTTCGGCGAACTTCGTATCGCTTGACATAACAGCAACGAACAGTTTTGTTTTGAAAAAAAAAAGACAAAGTATTGTTTTTCTCTGCATAAGAACCTTCTACCGACAATAACCAACACAAATGACAAATAATTAGCAAAATTGATTTATCCACTCTGGCGTGATGAGATGACAACGCGAAATGGTGATTCAGTTTTAAATGTATGGATACAATTAAATATTTAATGTATACACATGTAGACTGTCAGCATAATCTATATATTAATACGTGATGCCAAAACTTTGGACCCCTTTTTACGAAAATTGCGCGGACGCAGGAGCATAAAATTTGGCACACTTATAGTTTATGTGTAGGAGAAGTGCAGAACACTCATATTTTTCAATAATAATACTTATAAAGTACATTAAATCAATAAATAAAACATTACCCACACTACCATGCATTTGACACACACAAACAAATATATTGTTGATCACGATAAAAGATCACAGATGGCGCACTAAAAACTTTGGAAATAAAGTAGTTGGTCTTGAGAAAAGAAGATGGCTTATCTTCTTATCAACAAGATATTAAAATTTATTATGGTCGAATTTCCAGTAGGCGACCACTAGTTTCATTAAATCTTCATATTATATCTATAATCTTCAACGTAACAGATTAGAAATCCAAACGATACTAATTAAAATATTTTTTTAGTTGTTTTCAATGCTCAGAAGAATTATTATTGTTATTGTTGTACTTATTATTGAATTTGATTAAATGATGTATATAATATAATTACGATGATGATAAAATAAAATTATTATTTCATACATATCGTACTCCAACAATCATATCAACGACTCTGGCTGATGGCTGACAGGTATCAGCAGACCCAGGTATTTGATCTCTCATCTTGCACATAACAAAAAACAACAATCAAATGTACCGCTGAAATTTTCGGAAATAAATAGGTCTCTTCATGTTATGTGGAGTTTTCACGTACCAGGTTGAATAGTTAGGCGGCTAGCAAAACAAATCAATCAAAAACTATGTAAGGCATTGTGATTGGTTAAATTTTTCTCTCGTTTCATTTATTGATTTCCTTGACTGTGTCGCCTCTGTGGTCTAGCGGTCCAGGTGTTGGACTTGACTGCATGAGATTCGATTCCCGGGTCGGACAACAAAAAGAAAATTTGGTTTTCCCAATTTTCAAATAAGAAAATGTTGTTCGGAATTTGAAATGTGCCCGGTTGGCGGTCAACTTGCCACCTATCACATTGTGGGACTTGGTGTTTTTGGCTAGTCGTGCGTGCCCTGGTTGTGTTTCTGCCTAGCTCTTTGGGATGTGGGCGTAAAGATACTCTTGACTGTTATTTGTTTGCTCTTGATAAATACAAAAAATATTTATGGCATTAGCGTGCTAAGAGAGGTCATAAAAGAAATAAAAGTTGTGGACCCTCGTTCGTATTGGTACTGTCCATGTCGACGGAATCAAAAAAGCTTTAGAACCGATTTCACTTCTAAAGGCGTGGGTTTGATTCCCAATATGCAGATATTTGTGCAATGAAAATAGATATCAGTATTTCTGGGCGTTAAAAAGTTTATTTAGGTATACACGTACATTTGTATTAATATACAGTGAATTTATGTTATGTGATTTGCTTACTTGCTAACTTCGTGTAGTTTTTATTGAGGTATTTATTATTAGTTACACAACCTCACTTTACATACGGCAGTAAGGCTAACTCTTTTGTTTTGTTTATGATATTGGAAGGCAAGCCAGCAGACGGATTTCCTGATGGTAAGAAATTTACGCCACCTAGAGACACCAAAGGTGGTAATGGTGCGGTGCCAACTTAAGGTCGGGATGTTAGGCCTCGAGAAAAAGTAAGTTTATCGGCTACCTTACCCTCCGAACCGGAACACGGAATGACGTTATAACGGCAGGAATAGGTAAGGCGGTGGTACCAACCCGGGCGAGTCGCTGCTAAGCTCTACCACCTAGTCAGATGTCACGGTGTTAGTGACGGCGAGCCTATGCTCGCCTTTTACGAGCTGCCTGGCAAGGAAGACAGATGGTCTATTCTACAAAGGAGCCCGGACCAACACGGGGGATGGGGGGCATTAACGGAAATTATATTATGGACGTATTAGTTTCTTACTAGGGATAAAGGCAAGTCAAATACAGATTAGGTACGCGTCATCACGCAAATTAGTTTGTGATATGTACTAGCCCGGCGAACTTCGTATCGCTTGAAATTAACAGCAACTATAATAGAAGTAGCATACCCGTGGTAACTTAACCTACGAGTAGTAATTGTCTTGCCTTAGGTTGCGTTATAATTAGGCTAGAGACATTATTAAAAATTTAAATGGTATTTTGATTGACATTCTTAAAAATTTAAAAGGATTTTTTTAAAGGGTATTGCCTAGATACGAAAATCTTAGATTAACCTACACTACACTATTCCGTACCTACCTTACCAATAGTAAGGTTTTATTATGATTGTTACATACAAAGCAATTATTTATCTACTTCTGTAATAGGCTGTTTGATGGTATGCTCGTTTGTCTCCTTTTTTTTATACAAAAGGAGACAAACGAGCAAGAGGGTCACCTGATGGAATGTAATCACCGCCGCCCATGGACATTCGCAACACCAGGAGTATCATAGATGCGTTGCTAGCATTTAAGAAATGAGTACGATCTTTTCTTGAAGGTCCCTAAGTCAAAATTGTTTGGAAATACCTCCCTCGGTAACTGATTCCACAATGGTGTTTTGCGAGGTAAGAAATGTCTTTGGAATCGCACATTTGTAGATCGCCACGCATCAAGTTGATGGACATAATACTTTAAACTTTGGAAATCAACGGCTGGAATTAAACCAAACGACTCCTGAGAACATTCCCCATGATAGATGCGGTAGAAAACATTGAGGGACTCAAAATCTCTATGCAGCGCCAAGGATTCAAGCCGATTGGTCATTGACAACTCGAATTGCTCTACGTTGAATGCGGTAAAACGGAAGGAGTTGGTACTGTGGAGCCCCTGCCCAGAGTTGAAAACAGTACCCAATATGAGGCCATATTTGTGCTTTGTATATTTGTAAGCGATGGGTCGGCTTGAAATACTCTCTCGCTTTACTGAACACACCAAATTTGTTAGAGGCTATTTTTGCCTTCTTCTCCAAATGACGACGAAATTGAATGTTACTCGAAATTTCAACGCCAAGTATACCAATGCAGGCTATGGCAGTTAGGAAAACGCTCTGAAATCTAGGTGATGCGACAAAGGGAATCCTTTAAGCGGAAAACGCGCAAACTTGTGTCTTACTAGGATTAAATTGCACAAGATTTTGCTGGCCCCATAACGAAATTTCAGACAGAAGATTGTTAATTTTAGATTTATTAGATTAATGTTATGCCGGCTAAAGTATAAGGCTTCCCAAGTAGTGTCGTCTGCATAGCAATGAATGTTACAAATTTGCAAAGCGACATTGATATGTAGAAGAAACAGAGTAGGAGAAATCACACAGCCTTGGGGAACACCAGCATTGACAAGCTTGAAATCCGAGCACATGTCGCAACACACGTCGACAACGATCTTGATGCTACGCTCCGTCTCAGGAAGACCGAAAGAAGGAAGCTTCAATAGAAGCGCCTTGTGCCACACCCGATCAAAGGCTTTCGCTATGTCCAAACTGACAGCCAATGCTTCTCCCTTGCTTTCGACAGCTTGCGCCCATCGGTGTGTTAAATAAACTAAAAGAACACCAGCCGAACGACGTAACCGTAAACCGTATTGACGGTAATTTACCAGCTGGTGCTCCTCTAGGTACCTTAAGAGCTGGCAGTTTGTTATGGATTCCATAACTTTGGAAAGCAAGGAAGTTATAGCTATAGGCCGGTAATTGGATGTATTCGACCGATTACCTTTTTTAGGGATCGCGTGTACTAAAGCGGTTTTCCATGAACTCGGTACAGTGTCTGATGAATAGGAGAGCCGGAAGAGTCGCGTTAAAACCGGTGCCAGCTCGGGAGCACATACTTTAAGAACAATTCCATCGGGACCAACGGGCCCCCTCGACTTGTTGACGTCTAATGAAATAAGTGTTCTACGCACTGAACTCTGCAAAAACTTTATTTCTGGCAAACTTCACGCCGCGGGATGGTCGGTGGCGTGTTTCCATGGTCATTTAAAAGTAGAGTTAGAAGTAAAAAAGGAGCCTAGGAGTTCGGCTTTCTCTTTCGCATCATGGGCCAGCGAGGTATCACTCCGGTGTAAAGATGGTAATGATGGCTTCGTGAAGTTTCCTTGGACAGCCTTGGCTAGAGACCAGAACGTTCTTGTTCCCGAAGGTAAATGGGCTATTTTCTCGCCAATTCCGCCAATGTGCTCAGACTTTGCCCTGGCAATGGCTCTTTTGAAAGACCTAGAGGCAGACATATACTCCATTTTAAGTGAGCTGGTATTTTCATCACAAGACTTCGCTGCTGTGGCCCAGGCCTGGTAGCATTTCCGCTTATGGCTAAGTGCCTTCTTACGACTGAACCAAGGCTGGGATTTGCCACTAATGGCCACTGAAGAGAACGGAACATAAAATTTCATACTCTGCAGCACCACATCAGTGACAGCATCAGCAACGATGTCTGGATGAACCTGCGAGAAGCAAATCTGCCTCCATGGGTAAGATGCAAAAAAAGATCGCATTCCGTCCCAATCTTACCTATAATGCCACACTCAACGTCGGCCCGATGGTTGTAGCCGCACGCAAGGTGTAATGGACACTGCACTTCGGATTAAGCAGTGGTCGGAAGATTAAAGAGGGGCATCAACAGAGACTTTATAGTTCTCTGGATGAAAGGGCAGCAGAACGTCTAACAGTGAAGGCGTAAGGAATCCGCGTATCCACATCCGGAATTCGCGTAGGCGAAGTTACCAGTTGCGTGACATCATAGGACAAGGCAAAGTCGGGAACAGATCTTCCCGCATTGGTGGAACGCGAACCAAGCCAATCAGCATGGTGGGCGTTAAAAACGCCAAGAATCACGATCTCCGCGGATAGGATCTGCTCAGACACAGAATCGCAAACTATTTGCATGTGCTCGACGAGCCGGTCTATTTCGACATTTGACACGTGGGTGGTCTAAGCTGTCAACGCGCAGCCAAAGAATGTATAGGTCTTTCTTGCCTTCAATCTTGCCTTCAAGATTGCCGAGGCGCCGGAAACAAATATCCTCTCTGACTAAAGCGCACACTCCCGCCCGCAGTATAAACGAGTGTTCCAGTTTATACCCCGGTTAGGAGAGGTACGATGTGTCAGCCGGAGAAGATATTTGTGTCTGCCAAAAGAGCAAGGCTGGCTTCGTCGTCTCAAGGTGGAAATGGACGGCGTTTAATTAATTTAATGAAATTTCGTTGATCTTTCAAAAATATTTCTTATGAAACTATTTAGCATAAGTAGAGTTTGTTAATTGCTAAATCCTTATGTGAAAAAATGAAATAAAAATCATAAACGAAGATATAAGTTGAAGAGCTGACAAAGGATTTCCTAGAGCACGGTGTTTGAATGATGAGAGTTTGAAATAGGCCAGTGCATATGCTTTTAGTTTGTTAGCTATCAAAGCGCATCGTTGAGTGCGTTTCATTAGGACGTAGGTGCTTTATACGAACTAGCTATCTTACTCGCTTGGATTTCACATTCTAAAGAAAAGAAATCATATTAGAACGTACAAAAAACGGAAAATTGCCCATGAATCATAAAGATAAAACTTTTTACTAATTATTGTGAATATATGGAATAGGCACTTCCGGAATTTGAATGCAGATTATTTTTAAATTGAAATTTCGAAGTTATGTTATCGCTCGATCTTTATTTAAAGATTCGAGTTCTTACCGTGTCAATGCCCTTGTAATTTTTTGTACAGTCACGTAGAATTTAATATTATGTATGTTTTTAAAACTACATTTTTAGTGTTACTTGTAAAGTCAACAGTATGAATAAAGTTTATGCTAGTATGTCTTTTGATGTTTTTTATTTCAACAAAACCAGGTCCTAATTTAGTTACTTAATTTTTTAACAACACTTGCGGTAAGTACTAATAGTATATTAATAGCAGTATCTACTTATGAAATACTTAAGGGCGACGGAAAACGAGGAATGCTATTAGTTTGAAGTGTCTGCGTATGAGTGAGTGTCGGTTTTATTTTATGTATTATAGTTCTTTGCTGGTAATCAATACGGGATATAAAAAAAACATTTTGGGAAGAGTGGGATGCTAGGAACTGTCAAATTGTTCTAAACATCACAAATGTGAATCACTTTTGTAGTTTATTAATATTACTAACGACTTATTAGGTACCTTATTTTTATAAACGTCATTAAAATACAATCTCAGCTACTGCCGTATGTTTGAACACAAAATTACAGACAAACACTAACTTTATTGCTTTTTATATCTTATTATCTTAAATTCCAAGGTGTAATAATACTTATCAATAGTAAAGAAAACATGTTATTATATTTAAAGTGGGATTGTGTAATAAAACTAAATATAATAACATATCTACAAATTTTTAATAAGGAAAAAAAAATCACACAGACAGAATTCGAACCTGGGTGTACCCTTTTGTCTTAAACCGACGAATGCTCTAACCATTTGAGTTACGGACGATTAAAATGCTGGGGCGAAATTTTCAATTCCTTTCGCCTCAGTGGTCTAGCGGTCCAGGCGTTGGATTTGACTTCATGAGGTCCCTTGCTTGATTGAGTCCAGGATCGGGCAACAAAAAGAAAATGTGTTTTTTTTTAATTTTATAATAAAAAAATGTTGCTCGGGATTGGATTTGTGCCCGGTTGGCGATAGGCTTGCTACGTATCACATTGTAGGACTTAGTGTCTTCGGCTAGTCGTAGGTGTTTTGGTTGTGCCTTTGCCTACCTCTTCGGGGATATGGGCGCGAAAATACTTTATTATTTACACAGTTAGTTATGTCCTATGTGTACACAAATCTGAGTACCTACTCAGTTCATTGTTACATAATAATGTCACATTAATAATGTCCATAACTTTCGTTGCTCTCAAGGTATTTTTATTTTAGCACTTATTTTCTGTATAATAACAACTATTATTACTAATGACTATTATTATTGTGTATATAATAACATTTACCTGACAAACCCATTTACAAATGACAGTATATTTCCTATTATATTATTCCTTATCACAAAACACTGAATCATTAATTAGTATAGGATAACTTTAAAACGACTACATAGAAGGCTATAGATAGAAGAAAAATACAAGAATAGTAATAGCGCTAATAAATAGCTGAAGGGGAAATTTAAATGTTTCATCATGGGCAAACACCTAGTGTTTGCTCGTGAATACTTCAACGTTGAATAGTTTCTATTTTCAAACGAATATTCACCCGATAGTCCTTTGGGGGTGTATTTTCTTAAAAAATAGCCTATGATTGAACTCGTTTCCTCTGCTATACGCATATTTGACCGCCTTGTTGGTCGAGTGGTTAGCGTACACGCCTAACTAAATCGACCAACCGCGAGGCTCGGGTTCAATTCCCGACGGGGGCAGGCATTTGTGAGATGAACATTTAGATATCTTCTTTTTCGGGTCTGGGTGTATAATAAATTATTGTGGTATCTATTTAAGTATTTATATGTACATTAGTATCGTTGACTAACACAAGCATATAATTTGCTTACTTTGGGGTTAGATTCAATTTGAGTAACTTGTCAATAGATATTTATATTAAAAAAAAGTATCTTCACGCCCATATCCCCGAACAGGTAGTAAGTAAGTATCTTCACTCCCACATCATCGAAGAGGTAGGCAGAGGCACAACCAGGGCACCCACAACTAGCTGAAGATACTAAGTCCCACAATGTGATAGATGACAAGGCTATTGCCAACTGGGCACATATGCAATACCGAGCAACATTTGTTTATAAGGAAAAATCAAATTTTTCTTTTTTTTTGCCCTATCAGGTAATCGAACTGGGGACCTCATGAAGTGAAGTCCAACACCTGGACCGCTAGATCACAGAGGCGATATGCATATTAAATTTATAAGTATAGATTAATTTTCAGTATAGCCACGTGAGCGGGCACAAGCAGCCTCCTGTTTCGTGAAACCCTCAAGTTTCATTTGCCATTTGCCTTCATTATTGTTATCGCTGGTATGGTGAGGTTTTCCTTAATAGGTTTTTTGCCTTAAAGTCGCGCACCTGGTACCTAGGTGGTAGAGTTTCGTAGCGACTCACCCGGATTGGTACCACCGCCTTACCTATTCCTGCCGCCATAACGTCATGACGAGTTCCGGTTTGGAGGGTAAGGTGGCCCGTAAACTTACTTTTGCTCGAGGCCTAACATCCCGGCCTCAAGTTGGCAACGCACCATTACCACCTTTGGTGTCTCTAGGCGGCGTGAATTTTTTACTTTTAGGAAATCCGTCCGCTTGTTTGCCTACCATTACTATAAAAAAAAACCTGATAAAATTAATGAATAGAATTTTATAAAGTATCTACTATGTTTACGCCAGTATCCCTGAAGAAATAGGCAGAGATACAACTGGAATACCCACGATTAATTTAAGGTACCTAGTTCCACGGTAGAGGTATATAAAGGTATCTATAGGTTTAAACGATCGGGCACTTGTCAAATCCCTGGCAATGTTATTTTTATTGGAAAATTGAAAAACACATTTTGAGTTGCTCGACCTGGTTATCGAACAGGGATGTCATGCAGTCCACGCAATCAAGAATCCACAAGACAACAGAGGCGATATATTATCTTAATCCAAATATGACTATGTTTGTTCGATTTCGTGGCAGGCATATATGGGATAAATATGTTTAGGAGGTATTTCAATAGTTTTGTAATAATGAAAGGCAAACAAGCTGATTAATTCGGTGATGACTATTTTGTAGAATTAGCGATAGACTCTCCAGCCGTAAGAGACAGCTCTATAGACAACGCATATGCAATAGATGTGCCACTGTCCTGGTGCCGGAGTTTTGTGCCTAACTTGCCAATCTACCAGCTACCCAACCCTTCAGACGGGGACAAAATTCAAACAAACAAACAGTCATTATGATTGCAGGAATAGCAGAATCCTACTAGGTGCTAGATGCTGCACTCTACCACCACCACCACTCTGGTGGTAGAATACATGAATGGGCCATTTAATTTAAGCATGCCTTTTATGAGCTACTGGGTAAGGAGAAAATAGGTTTATTCTGCCCGGACCCGGACCAATACGGGGATAATCCTAATTATATTATAAATGCGAAAATATGTATGTT
>NJDC01002360.1:109217-130309 GCA_002245475.1 Calephelis virginiensis
TAAATACATCGACTGTACCGCACGCAGCAGGGACCCGACTATCCCATAATCTGGCAAAATGTCCCAAAGTTCCTTACGTACAACCCTATCAAACGCTTTTTCGAGATCCATAAAATCGCAGAAAACCTTCTGACCAACAGCCAGATGCTTCTCTACAATGTTGCGGAGCGAAAACACTTGATCCGTACATCCTCTTTCAGACCTGAAACCGCCTTGAGTTTTTATCCCTAAAAAATGTTCGTGTGGGAGCATAGACCATGCAGGCAATGCCGTGGGCAACAGCTAGTAGTAAATAAGGGTACGATTTACTACCCTTCTATTTTCTAAAGTCACAAAGACGTATGTTATACATTTAAAATTCAAAAATAAAATGAATGTTTTACTTTGTATTTCGAATAAATTATGTTTTTAATACATTAAGTTGTAATTTGTCCTATAAACTTTACGAGTAATCTCCGCAGCTTTGCTATATTTATACAAAATGAAAAATTTGCAAAACATTACTTACTTATTGTACCCAGGGAGGGGTCGGTCATGGATGTAGGAACCCAGGTCGACCTAGGATGATATTCCACGATCAAATCGCTCAGGTTTTATCCGAGGGTGGTGACACGGAAGCCAACGTGTTTTTATGAAAATAGCAATAAATGTGGTAGAATCTAGGTAGGTCTGTAAAAGTCGTGGCACTACTACTAGATAGGTACTCTTTATTGTCTTTGCAAGGGACTTGGCCTTAATATCTGATTTTTGATACAAGGAGAGGCAAACGAGCAAGTGGGTCACCTGATGGAAAGTGATCACAGCCGCCCACGGACATCCGCAACACCAGGAGTATTACAGATGCGTTGGCGACCTTTAAGGAATGAGTACGCTCTTTTCGAGTATGTATATAAATATGATTTTACTAGTGTAGTCAATCAAAATAAGTAGCAGTAGTGCTCGGTTGTATGTCTATCTGTAATATTTTTATGTTAGAGGGCAGCGAATAAGCACATGGTTTGGTTTGACACGGCTAATGTTGGCCATTGGTGGTCTATATCATGGCAATGGTAGACACCCTTGTGGTGTTACAAATGCATCGCTGTTCTGAGGCCGGGATGAAAGGCCTGATGTGCAAGTCTACAAGTTACCCTACCCTTCAGGCCAGAATAGGACAATCATTATGGCGACAGAAATAGGTAAGGCGGTGGATACCTATCCGAGCAAGTAGCTGCACAGCTTTTACCACCTCTTCTTCTTGGTACTATCTTGTTGGTAATGACCTATATTTAAACCTGTGTTCGCCTCTTATGAGCTGCCCTGCTGCAGATGGTCTATTCTACCCAGCGGACCCGGACCAATACGGTAATGTCTGTCTGCATTAAAAGGTTATTTATTTATTATTTTATTTAAAATTCATGCACTATAGTGTACAAAGGTGGACTTAATGCTACATGGCATTCTCTACCAGTCAACCTAACTTTATTAGAAAGAATAATTAAATGGGGTGCAAAGAAAGAAAAAAACAATAACTAAACATTTGAAAACACATTTAAACCTACTTTTAGGTAGCATTATAAATACATGACAATACATACTCGTATATACCTAGAAAAATACTTAGTATAATATATCAAAATGTTAAACGAAAACTACGTATACTATAAATATAGTCATTCTACATATATGAATACAAATATTACAGTATTTTTTTTTTCAATATTTCATGTGCTAGTTTACATGAAGAAACCGACAGATCATACCTACTTGTCATTTTACTTAACTATGCTGCTATTCTACCAGATACCCCACTCCGACACTGACACTAATACTTACTAAATATTGCACTACGAAGATAATAATTTTGTCAGGAAAATTATAAGCTTATTTAGTGATAAACCTGCTTGGTGTTTGTCAAATATATCGCTTAATAAATATAACTTATGTAACGAAAGGATGGTTTAAAATATTGTTAAGTCATAAAATTTATTATTCTAAATATTAAAGCGCAGTAAAACTATAAAAACCGACTCGCACTATAAATGCAAAAACCGGCTCCAACTATTTCATTGGGACACGTCGCGATTTTATAATTATTTTTTCGAAAGATAGTAAATGTTTCCGAAACGGACTACATACATTTTATCAACATCCTACTAGTAGTTTTTCAGTTACACTTAATAATACATTCATAGATAAGGTCGTTAAGGTCGTTGATTATGATTATGATTATGATATGATATCGGGATAAAAAAGTATTATACCATCCAAGTCAGCTCATACCTTGTCTGTATACTAAATTTCATCAAAATCCGTTCAGTAGTTTCTGAGTGGTTGACGGACAAACATCCAAACAACCAAACATTCAAACACAGAAAGTTTCACATTTGTAATATCAGTGTGATTAAGTATAACTCAAAAACCACTAGTCGGATCATGGCAAAACTGATATGGGATCACCTCGGAAACATAGCCTGTCTTTCGAAAAATATCTATAAAAATCGGTTTGCTATTGGTCTTGAAATCGCATAACAAACATAAAAAAACGTTCAGTCGAATTTTAATTTAATTAGATTTAAAAAAAATATATTAAGAACCTCCTCCTTTTTAGAGTCGGTTAAAAACATTATTTTAATCACGTGTCGATAAGTTCTAAGGATTTAGGATTAACTCGTAGATAAAGTTTTATCTATCTTTTGCAATTGGGAAAGGTTCAAATTATGTACTTGTGTTCATATCAATTGTTTTATACTCAACAATTTTTATCTTTATACAGGTGATTAATTTTTTTAATGCAAAAATATTATTTAATATTTGATATAGAGACCTTTGGTCTTGCAGTTGCTTATAGAAATTGTTTATAGTGTTATATCTTATCAGAATACCTATAGGACTTGTTACTCGTCAGGTCTTGTCTAAGTTTTTTTTTATGTTATAGGAAGGCAAACAAGCAGACGGATTTCCTGATGGTAAGAAATTCACGCCGCCTAGAGACACCAAAGATGGTAATGGTGCGTATTGCGAACCTGAGGTTAGGATGTTAGGCCTCGAGCAAAAGTAAGTTTACCGGCTACCTTACCCTCCAAACCGGAACACGTCATGACGTTATGGCGGCAGGAATAGGTAAGGCGGTGGTACCAATCCAGGCGAGTCGCTGCTAAGCTCTACTACATAGTCAGATTCTACAAAGGAGCCCGGACCAACACGGGGAAAACCGGGCACATATCCAATCCCGGGCAAAGTTATTTTTATTACAAAATTGAAAATACATATTTAACAATCTTTTCTTTTTGTCGACCCGGGGATCGAACCCGGGACCTCTACAAGTCAAAACCGACGCCAGACCGCTAGACCACAGAGTCGATATATTATATTATATTAGTATAGTTTACTAATATCTGTATACTTAGTCTGTCATGTAAAAATGAGCTGGAGTTGGGAGTAATAGAATAGAAGGTACTCGTATACTGGTAGTAAAACTGTAGAAGAGTGAATTCTTTCTCTTTGTGAAGAGAAAAAAGAACATTGAAATTATTTTAAAAGCTAGGAACAGGCAACTAAACAGGGGCAACAGAACATATTTTTGGAATTATTGTCCGTCTGTCAGTATCCCGACAGTGATTTATGTCAAATCTACTGAACCGCTGGAAACCAAATCTGACAAATAGGTACTTTTGGTTTCGAGGAAAGTTATAGGCTATTTTTTTGTCCCGCTTGCTAAAGGAATTCCTATGTTTCATCTCGACACAGAGGCATCCTTAAGAAATCGACTGTACCTACTGTCAAACGACGCCTCTCGAGAAAATATGCACCAACAATTTCTAGCTAGTAGGTATTTGAAAGTGGTAGCCACATAATACTGCATGATTTTTGGCTGTAGCCAATAGACTACATCAAATAATAATTTGACCAAGTTTTGGGTTATAAATTGGAAAAAGATTTTAGATTTCAGAACCAGTTCTAAACAAAAAACTTTTTAGGTTTATTAAACTTGTTTTGTTCATTCCTGGTGGTACCTTAAAGAGTTGAATACAAGAACTGGAATAACAAGTTCTCGTATAGGAAGAAACAATAAAACGAAGAAAAAATTTAGAACGTAATTGCAAGATTATTTACAAAACATGTTTTATAAACAGCGATGACACGACGAAGAAATTTTCTACAACCTCGTTTACTCCATTTAAGTGACGAAGTTGAGATCAAAGATTAGGATGTACTTTGAAGAAAGCGTTTTCATATCCTAATTTGGTGTATTTTGAAAAGCGTGTTTGTTATTTTTTATTATAATGGAGCTGAGGAAAAGCGCGCTTTTATCTATACTTATAAAATAACATGTCCTGACCGACTGATTTATCATCGCCTAGCAAAAACTGTTTTAGTTACAGACAGGAAATTTGGTATGTAGGATCGTTTTATTGAGTAAAAATTCACTAAGAACGGAATTTTGGAATTTCTACCCCTAAGGGGGTGAAATAGGGGTTGAAAGTTTGTATGGAAGACCGTTATTTTTTAAGTTAAAACATGAAACTTTATTTTTGGGCTACTTATTAAAAATGAGTTGATACGTATTTAAGCGTTTCTGGAAATTATAACCCTAAGGGAGTGAGTGAAACAGGGTTTCAAAGTTTGTTTAGAAACCGTCATTTTTTTGAGTCAGAAACATGACACATTTTGGGCTACTTATTAAAAATGAGTTGATACGTATTAAAGCGTTTCTGAAAATTCTACCCCTAAGGGGGTGAAATAGGGGTCTAAATAAAAATTTGTATGAAAGTCCTTATTAATCGACTGTAATCAGTAAATATATTAACTGCCACGCAAACAAAGTCGCGGGCAACAGCTAGTCAATGTATTAATGTTACCGTCACTGAAAATTATTTGTGTGTTTTTCGACAGTGCAAAAAGTTACAAACAATAAGAAGCGTCTTTTAAATCTGCTGTCATCTCAGTTACGGAAGTTCACGTCACACAATTATAACAAGCGGGCGTCCTTGTACGTCAAGTTGTTGTAAAAAGTCACTTTACCCAATTATTAGGTTATTTTAATGTTAACATTATTTAAGAATGCTAGAGATTTTGATTTGTCACTTCTGTCTCAAAATATCTATGTTTTGTCTTTCTGTGGTCTCTCGGTCCGGTGTGTCCGGTCTGTATGAGGTTCCATTTCTAGACGGGCCACAAAACTGTGTTTTTTTAATTTTCTAACAAAAACAATGTTGCCCGGAATCAGATATGTGGTCTGTTAGCGATAAGCTATCACTATCACACTGTGGGACTTATTGTCTTCATCTAATCATGGTTTTACCTCTGCTTCAAAATACTAAATTTTTGTGAACCTACGACTTAATGAAATCGAGGTAGGTTTTTTTACAGTTTAGCTGCGATTAAATTATTTAAATATTTTTTTACTACATATAAACGATGATGTCAGTCATAAACTAATGAATAATGTCAAACAAACACAAAAATTTCACTTTTAAAAAAGCGAGAAACTTGATTTTGATATGTTGTATTTTGGACGATACTTTACATAATTGATTCGATTGTTGTTTGTCATGTTACTTATACAGGAAATGGAATCTTTTATCTTTGTATTTATCTAATACTAATTTATTTATTTGTCTATACTCGTCAGAATATATTTAAAACATACTTTCACCCCATTAAATGTCCTTTGGGATTGTTTTTTTTAAAGTAGTAAGAAATCCACTTTGTTCGCTACTATTTGTTTCCCCTGTTCTGGTTCAGGTCCCCTGTGTTGAAGAGATCATCTGCCTTTTTACCAGGCAGCTAATAAGAGGCGAGCAAAGGTGAAATGGGTCATCACTATCAAGACCATTGCTTGTGATGCCATGTTACAGATCGTCGGGGTATAGATTCACCATATTACCTATTCTGCTGCCATTACAGTGTTACGTTCCGGTCCGGAGAACAGAGAAGCTGGCAGGCCTGCACAATTGGCCTAACACCGAACAAAAGACAGCGACGCACTTGCAGAATCTACCATGTTTTCAGGCTAAGGTTATCTTACAAGAGCCGTGTGATTATTCGCTGTCTTATCACAGAAAAAAAGTTAAAATAGAGAATCACATAATTAGTAAACTTGGTTAGAGTAAGAGGTAGAGATGATTTTAAAATAACAAAGTAAAACTAAAAACAGACCCACCCGCCTCATTATTTGAACATACTGTACATATTCAGATAACATTTACCTATCTCTGTTTTTATTCTGGCCTCGACGTAAATACTTACATTAAAATAAAGAAACATCAATATTTTGTACCGGTCGCCTCAGTGGCGCAGACGCGTTTTTCCTTATACTTCAATATTAGTTGATTCATTTTATAAAATGACTTCGGACTATTAACAAGTAATAATGCAACATTAAATAAAAAAGTGATTAAATAAAGCTTATTTTTTTGCAAAAATTCTTAGGAAGTGAACCAATATGACAGTACCACCAGCAGTACAGGTTATAAATGTTATTGACAACATAACTAATGACAGAAAAGAGGAGAAGTCAGTGAACAGAGTTTCGAAATGGGAACGTTTGCGATGGAAGGCATTACTGGCTGAATTTATATCCACGACGTTTCTTCTGTTTCTTGGATGCATGGCTTGTGTGCCGGCAACCGTACTAGACATACATCCACCAATGTACGCGCCTTTTGGATTTGGCTTAGCAGTTCTTTTTAATATTACCAGTTTTGGCCACATTTCTGGAGCACACATGAATCCTTCAGTGACATTGACAGCAGTTTTGTACGGGACCATGTCTATCCCTCTTGCAATAGGATATGTTATCGCTCAATGTCTTGGAGCCACAGTTGGGTATGGTCTTTTGATGGGTGTTTCGCCCCTGGACCTGGTTACAGATTCGATTTGTATTACGCAACCGTTTCCTAACCAAGCCGTATACCAATCTCTAATCATTGAAGTAATTCTCTCGGCTGCTTTGGGCTTCATAAACTGTGCTGTATGGGATCCAGTGAATAAGGACACAAATGATGGATTGCCGTTGAAGTTTGGTTTCACAATTGCCGGGTTGTCTTTAGCTGGAGGTCCCTTAACTGGGGCTAGTATGAATCCTGCGAGATCATTGGCACCAGCGATTTGGACAGGTAATTGGAACACGCACTGGGTATACTGGGCGGGACCTTTAATTGGTGGTGCTTTCGCAGCCATTTTCTATCGTTTTATTTGGCTAGAACGTAAGGTAGAAAAGCAAGGAATTGTTGCTAGTGAATAAGACAATTTATTCGAATTCGAGTTTAATTAATACATTTTTATAATGTTATGTGAATAATTAACAACGTCGCTAGGCATGAGATGCAGAAGTTGTTTTAGAAAATGTATTTTGATCATTAGATTATGTACAATTTTCCTCGTTGTAATCATCTGAATTTATTCACTCTAGTGTTATGTTTTCCTGCAGTGTCTCTAGTTGGTACGGTAAACGTGTTATAGTTAATGTTTTAAATTGATTTAAGTTGCCAAGCTTTTTGTGTTATAGAAACAAGGCTAGATTTTCTAATTGAATTATTAAAAAATCTTTGCATCTTTGCCTTAACGCGAGTGCGTTTATTAAAAAAGAAGAATTTATAAATCCAATATAACACTTAATACTTTCTGTATTTCAAATCCAGAGTAAAATAATCCGCCTTGATTTTTTTTTAATGTACGCATTTCACAAATCCAAGTCAAAATTTATTTTGATGAATCGAAATAATTGCTTGACTATGATTGATTAACTTCATGTTATTGTAAATTATTATGTATAGTGTACATATTTTATGTAGGTATATACTTTGTCTTAGGTCATTTTAACTTTGTAAATATGTTTTTTGTTTCGTAGATGTAGGTACTATTGCACGAGATATTGATAAAATTAAATGTGTGAAAAAATTAATATGCTTTTAATTGAATTTCGATAGCATTCGTCTGCAGAATACAATCTGTGATTAGCACAGCAGCAGATGATAACAATAATTTTAAAATCAGGCCAGTGGTATCTACGTACGTAATTTACGTATAATACTGAAATAAGTTTACTTCCAGAAATATCGTAATACTTTGACATACCTGCTGAATATTTGTCCCTGATGTTTTTTGAAATTATACCAGCAATACTCATGGTATCTTTGGATTAGCTGAATTGCTTTTTATGTGCCGATGTCATTTATGAGTGTTTTAATATTATCGAATATTTAATTTAATATTATCAGGAAATATTTTGCACTGAGCTCCTTATCTGAACATGAAGTATTAAAAATTCCCAACAATTGCATAATTTTAACAGAGTGACATAATAATACTTAAAAAACTGTATTTAACAAGTGGTTTATCAAAAAACAAAATCTCAATAGCATTTTGTGTAGCAATACAATCTATACTAATATTATAAAGAGGGAAGATTTTATTTTTGTTTGTTGGAAATTATTAGGCTCTGAAACTACTCTACCGATTTCAAAAATTATTTTACCTTTAGAATGCTACATTATCCCTGAGGGACATAGACTTTGTTTTATCAAAATAAGTGCTGTAGAAGACAAGTTGCGCAGCGAAGCTGCTTGAAACTGCTAGTATACATATAAATATATGACAGTGTGAGACAAACAAAAATATTTACATGTAATATTAAGATGGTAGAAAGGCCAATTTGGTTATGTAAACAAAAAAACAGGGTTGAGTAGAAAAAGTTTAAAGAGGACTATGTGTCATATTAGAAACTAAACCTAAAATGTGTTACATTTTTGTTTTAAATTGTTTCAGTTTATGTTGTTTTATATCAGTAATTAAGGCTAAATAAAATACGTATACGTAGTTATACTTACTATGTATATGTATTCTATTTATCGTTATGTTTACATTAAGCTTTTTAATTTTTAAAATCCTTAATTTTCATTTAATTAAGCTTTCTAATTTTGTGAGTGTTTCATTGTGCTGCCAATTTTCCCAAAAATTTGCTGATTGCAAAAAATTGCTAACATCCATAAATCGATCAGGTCTAAATAGTTAAAGTCAAATAATATTTATATTGTTAAACAAGTGCAAATGACAGTTTTCACTACGCGTTTTTACCATATCTATTCATTTATATGAAATAAAGTGGTGTTAGTTACATCATTATTTTATTACTAATGAACGGCTTAACCGATAGGGCCGAAAATTGATAGGGAGATTGAGAAGGAAGTTCGCCGGAACAGCAAATATATAACAAAGTCCTAAAATATGTTTAAGAACCATGAAGTTATAGTAGTATTATAGCTTCATGGTAATAACACATTTTCTAAAGATTTTCATTGATTTTTCGCCTTAAAACGTTAAATTAGGTTTTAGGTTCAGTGACTACTTATAACACCAACAAAAAGACGGGGTGTTAAAAATAAGGAAAGGATCACTTTACTAATTTCTTTTTCAAAAGCATTGAGGAGGAAAAAACGGTCGAGGTCTATTTCATATGTCGTCCACCATGGAGTATCACAATGATTTGCTCATCTGGGCTTGCCTGCCCAATTATACTGAGTATAATTAGCCAATATGGTGGCATTATGTACAATTTTGTTCAGTGAAAGTGTACAAACGAAATAATCATGAAGAAATCAGTGTATCGTGTATTTCCTCGCTGCCACCAAATCTCACTAGATGTGCTTGAGTAACGAAGCCACCGCTTTACTCAAGACCCTGATATGACTTTGTATATAGTGACTTATGACTTTTAATTAATACGGAAGTCTAGGAAGCATGGCTTAAAAGTAGCCTTAGTCGGCCCCAGAGAGGGACAAATTGACTAATAAAAAAAACATAGTTTTTTGCATAAAACAATTGATATGCCTACATTAAAAAAATGTTCTATAATCACTGGTAAATTTGGTTTGGGAATAAACAAATATAAGGGATATAGAAATTTGATCGCCTCTGTGGTCTAGCGGTTCAGTTGTTGGACTTGACTGCATGAGGTCCCGGGTTCGAATCCTGGGTCGGGCAACAAAAAGGAAATTGGGTTTTTCCAATTTTCTAATAAAAAAAATGTTGCTCGGGATAGGATATGTGCCCGGTTGGCGATAGGCTTGCCACCTATCACATTGTGGGACTTAGTATCTTTGCCTAGTCGTGGGTGCCCTGGTTGTGCCTCTGCCTACCTCTTCGGGGATATGGGCGTGAAGATACTTTTTTTTAAAAATTTGTGTTAGGTCGAAAACTATGCAAACATACTAGACTTTCCAAATATTCAAGTTTTTGTTTGCTTTTATCTTAATCTGTTGGAACGATTATTGTTATCAGTCCTTAGCACAAGGATACACATACATTATCGGCATATGAAATGACAATGCTACTTTTAATTTAACATTATCAATCAAATGTTTAACTAACAAAAGAAATACGTTCTTACGCTTTATTGAAGAAAACACTTTGTTTAAGGTTATCGACTTTATTATATTTTCAATTCAATAGTATTTTATGGCAAAACAAGCAGACGAATTTTCTGAAGGTAAGTTTTGTTGTTTTTGGAGTTTTGCTTAAACTACTTCTAAATAGTAGTTTTTATACTTCTTATCGTCGGTACTAGGTAGAATTACATTCTAGACACAATTTATTAATTTCATTTGTACTTTTCACAACATATTTTTTATAATAATATTTTAACCAACCAGTTTTGCAATTTAAGCATCATCTATATCAATTATATTAATCGCCTCTAGCGATCCAGGTATTGAACTTGACTGCACAAAGTCCTGGGTTCGATTCCCGGGTCTAGCAACAAAAAGAAAATGTGTTTTTTTTAATTAAAAAAAATGTTGCTCGGGATTGGGTGTGTGCTTGCCACCTATAGCAGTGTGGGATTTAGTGTCTTCGGCTAGTCGTGGTACCCTAGTTGTGCCTCTACCTACCTCTTCGGGGATATGAGCGTTAAGATACTCTTTTACGACAACTAAATAATAGGGCTAAAATATAACAATAAAAATATATTGTGGAAATTATTAAATTGTGTACTTTCATGTGATTTATTTTATACCCACTTATTTGTTTCAATCTATCACTAAGTCATGATCTTGATAAGAAAATGTCACTGAATAAAAGATGTGGACTAACCACATGATTAAATTTTTTGTCACAAAGTATCTATGCACTAATCTGATTTTTAGAGCACAATTATTTTTCCTGTCTTGGTTGGTTTATTTTAAAGAGATAGAAGAAAATATGCGTTACAGTATAAGACCTTATGGCCTGACCATTGTTACTTCCTATGCTTATAATTTTGTATAGATTTTTCTACAGCATTTTAGTTAGGTACCTACTGGTTTTATTTCCCTTTTTATTTGATTCACATTTAATTTATCCTTTTTCAAACGTTTACCTATTCTTAAATTTAAATATTACCAACACTAAAGTGTTTTATAACAGACATGCTGAACCGACAGATGTTGTCCTATCCTGACTCTGACTATCAATATTGTTTTTTTTAAATGACTCCCTGACAATAACTAACACGGCAAAAAAGTATTACTAAAATCCGTTCAGACGTAATGCGATGACGAAGGAAATG
This sequence comes from Calephelis virginiensis, assembly GCA_002245475.1. NCBI lineage: Eukaryota > Metazoa > Arthropoda > Insecta > Lepidoptera > Riodinidae > Calephelis > Calephelis virginiensis. Next base: position 120,745 of record NJDC01002360.1, read on the forward strand.
AGATACATTTGTGTATAAAAATTTTATTATGAAGTTAGAAAATCTCAATAAATAAAATCAAAATAGTTCATGAAGACGCTTTTGAATTTATATATTTTTCAAATTCTTGTTTATTGTTGCTGTATCACTGACAAAATGGTAAAAATTTTTAAATAAAAAAGTTAAAATCAAAGTTTAATGTTTCATTATTCAAAGAAAATTAGCATCTCTTAAACTTTGAGCAGTGTTTAATCAAAATCACTCAAAACTCAGAGGAAATATCTTCGATATAAGAAAAAAATATGAAGGTAAATGCCATCCATGAAAAGTTGCGGGCAGAGGTTAGCGTTTTAGTAATCAATTGCGTAAAGTACCGGTTATGCAAACTGTTTTGGTTGGTACGCGATAGTATAATTTGGAAGACAATATGACTGACACCTATGATGATAAAGATTACGTATCTGAATGAGAAATGTGACAGCTACGAGTACCGGATATAGAAAACAATACTGTTCTGATCACATAAATCCTCTGAATCCTACATAACACAAATACCATAATTCTAGAGACTCTATCCCATATATAATCTATATTAGTGATGTAACGAATTTTCGCTTTCGCGGATATTCGCATTTTTTGGCATATTCGCATTCGCAAATTTCCTCGAAAATTTTGTAAATATGAAAATCAGAAAAAAAACATGTTGAATATGGTAGTAGGTTAATTTCTAATACAAGAAAAAGTAAATTAACCTTGCAATAAATCACATTATCAGTCTTTACTTTATCATTTACTTCGGTATTATTTATTTACACATTTTACTTTTCTTTGGGTAATGAAGCGTAATAATCAAATTTTCTTTGGAGACAAAATATATTTAATGCAATGTAAGTTAACAAACAAAAACAAATTATGCTAACCACTTTTTTAAATACAAAAGATATAATGCATTGTGTGTAAGTAAACAGAAACAAATTTTACTTATTACTTTTTATCAGTTTTATTCGATTTATAATCGCTAGTCACAGTCTAACCTCAAAATTCACTTGTGAAAAGACCGGTGGAAGCGGAATGGCACTTCGGTTGGATGAGTTCGTTCGTATCAACTCGGCAAACTACAAATGTTATCAAGCCATAGACAATTGGCGCAAAATTTGGGAACAAAAACCGAATATTCGCATTTATGAATGTCGCAATAGATAGAGTAATCAATTGCTGTTCGTTAGTCTCGCTAAAACTCGAGAACGACTGAACCGATTTGGCTAATTTTGGTTTTATATTATTTGTTAAAGTCCAGGGAAGGTTTAAAAGATAAGAAATAGGGAAAACTGCTAGGAAACTAGGAACAGCAACATTGTTATTTTTCCCATACAAACTGAACGGGTGGCACGAAGTTCGCCGGGATACCTAGTAAATAAATAAATATCTCTGGACAAGTTATACAAATTGAATCTAACACCAAATAAAGCAAATTACATGCTTGTGTTATGGGTGTCAGTCAGCGATTCTCAAACATAAATACTCATTAATAAACACCGGAAATTCAGACATTTAAATGTTCATCACCCAAATGTATCCCCCGTTGGCAATCGAACCCGAACCTAGAGATTGGTCGGTGGAGTTAGATGTAACCTAGCCCTTCGACTAACGAGGCTGTCGAGTTTTGGAATTATGATGAACAATGAAAGCAGAAGATTGATAAACCTATATCATAGAATACTTGCAAGCAACGGTAGTCCTTAAGAAGAGTGAAGACCATTAGCACTCAAATTAACTCTATTCATCGATTTTTTTATTATGCACTAGCTGACCTTACGGAAGTCGCGACGCTTGCACATGTGACGGCAGACGTTGTCGCTTGTCGACGACAGATGTCAACGTGTTGACTGCTGCCGTAGCCGCGTTGACGTCGAAGACTGCAGCCACCTATGCTGTTGGTGACATGCCGTTCGTGTGTAAGAGCTCTAAGTGATAAGGGTGATTGATCCCAATAGCTTTACTAAAATCATTTAAAAAAATAGCTGAACAACGTCTGCCGGATCAGCTAGTATTTATAGGTAATTGTTCGATTATAAAAAAATATTTACTTTATGTTCAATTATAATTAGAAATAATACATACTAAGCCTAAAATATTGCATATATTTCTTAAAAACGCCAATTGACCAACTTGTCACGAAAGCGAAATTAGATTTCAGTTGTCAAACTCATTTGACATTATAATTTGTTATCGGGTAAGTCAATGTGACGGAGTTTTGGCGCCATCGAGAGAAAAGATGGTCGAAGTTTTTTCATAATTATTTAATTTCGTGTTGATATTGAGTGAAATTAGTCAATTTTGATGGTAATTGTACAATTTCGTTTAGTGAAAGTGCAGAAATGAAATAATCAGGAAGAAATTACCATATCGTGTATTTCCTCGTTGCCGCCAAACCTCATTATATGAGCTTGGGTAATGAGGCCATCGCTTTACCCAAGAGCCTGACATGACTAACTGACGACTTATGAGTTATGACTGATGACTAATTATAATTTGTTAAAATTGATGTAAAATTTGAAGCAAATTTCTACTTAACTAATGGCAAAATACTAACGTTAAGGCCAATACTTAAAGAAAGAAGTCAATGTGACAAGCATATCACTGTTCCCAGGCTTCCCAACTTAGAGCTTTAAGCCCCAAATTTAGGGCGGAAATATGCATATTGGGCCTTTTTTGGGTACAAAAAACTTTAGGGCTATTTTTAGAGCCTTAACAATTATTTCATAAATTACTAATTTCACGGACCGAAACAAGATTATGCGTTGGTAGAAATAATAAAAGCCATGCCGTAATATAAGCTGGAGGGCGCTGCCAATGCTGCCAAACAGAAATATGTATTTATGTACCCTAGCGTTTTATAAAAATCGACAACCAATAAGTATTGGTATGTTATATACAACTTAAAGGAAATCGTATAATCTAAATTAAAACATCTTTTCTTTAATACTTATAGAATTTTACCATAGGATTTTAAACTTAAATCGTCGCGAATTAATAACATTTTTAATTATTTATACGGGATACTCACGATCTCTTTTTATTTTATTTTATTTTATATCGACAAATAAAATAAAAAGAGATCGTGAGTATCCCGTATAAATAATTAAAAATGTTAAGAATTTTACCATTTTGTCGCGCACATATTTATCCAGCACCAACTCTAGGTACCTGTTGTACAAGTTTTCCCGTGTTGGTCCAGGCTCCTTTGCAGAATAGACCATCTGCCTTCCTGCCAGGTAGCTCGTAAAAGGCGAGCATAGGCTTACCATCGCTAACACCGTGACATCCTACTAGATGGTAGAAGTTCGCAGCGACTCGCTCGGATTGGTACTACCACCTTGCCTATTCCTGCCACCATAACGTCAGTACTTGCCGTTGACGTGTTCCGGTTCAGAGGGTAAAGTAGCCAATAAACTTACTTTTGCTTGAAGCCTAACATCTCACTCTCAGGTTGGCAACGCACCATTACCATCTTCGGTGTCTCTATGCGGCGTAATAAGGAAATCTGTTTGCTTGTTTGCCTTGAAATATCATTAAAAAAAGTATTACTCTGCAAAAACGTTTACACATGCCATCTCGTGAGCCGAGGAAAAAATCTAATGCGATTTTTTACTTCATTTTTTCCCTTTCTGGACCTGGCTGACCATAAGGCCACGCTGACACGTCTTCCATATTAATACATTATTTTTCTTGCTATGTCTTTTTAATTCACTCTTTATTATTAGGTATTAATTGAGCATTTATTTCACTTGTTAAGTTCCATTATAGCAGTGGCTTCCTTACTTAATCTCATTTTGTGAGATTTGGCGGCAACGAGGGAATACACGACACACTAATTTGTTCTCATTTCACTTTAGCTGAACATAATTGAACTAATTACCAATAAATCTAACCAATTTTATTCATAATTAAAACAAAGTTTATTGATTACAAAAAAAAAAAACTACGACCATCCTCTTTCACGTAGGCGCCAAAACTCCCTTGATTTTTTAATATTTTAGACATTTCTTTGGTTTTTTTTTTTGATATTGAAAGGCAAACAAGCGATGGATTTCCTGATGGTAAGAAATTCACACCACCTAGAGACACCAAAAGTGCGTTACCAACTTGAAGCCGGGATATTAGGCCTCGAGCAGAAGTAATTTTTTTTACGTAGTATTGGAAGTCAAAAAAGTAGACGGATTTCCTGATGGTAAGAAATTCACGCCACCTAGAGACACCAAAGGTGGTAATGGTGCGTTGTAAACCAGAGGCCAGGATGTAAGGCTTCGAGCAAAAGTAAGTTTACCGGCTACCTTATCCTCGGAACCGGAACACGTCAACGCTTATGTTATGGCGGCAGGAATAGGTAAGGCGGTGGTAGGTACCAATCCGTGTGAGTTGCTGCGAAACTCTACCACCTAGTAGGATGTCACGGTATTGTGAAGGTAAGCCTATACTCGCCTTTTACGAGCTGCCGAGAACGAAGGCAAATGGTCCATTCTGCAACGGAGCCCGGACCAACACGGGGGAAAATCGTTACTGTTTAAAATTTAAATAACAATTTATATTATGTGGTATGTTAAATATCGTTATAATATTTATAAAACGGGAAACTCTTAGAACAAAGTCTTGGCTAAGTAGACATTAGGACTTTTTTGGGGCATTTTAATTTTTCACTTAGGGCCATTTAATGTTAGCTTTAGGGCTATATTCATTTAGGAGTTGGTAACACTGGTTACGACTAGAGCCCTCAGATTATTACGAGCCACGGCACCGAGCAGATCGGAAGCAGCAGCGCAGTCTGGTGAGTGTTTGTAATTTGTCTACTTACATTGCCAGATTTAACCATATTAACTATGAGTCAGATGTAATCAGTTCTTACATTGAAATAGTAGACATAATTCAGTTTATTAGATTGGTGTGTTAGACCAGCATAATATACCATTGCACCAGAACAGTGTACCAGGAATAATTCCTGGTCCAGGATAGCACAATAGATCAGTATATTAGACCAGTGTACCAGACCAGGGTACACTTTCAGAGTAACAGTATTGGTGCTAAATCCGTGAGCGAGGCATGGGGTGGCAACAGGGGAGGTTGGAGGCCACTGGGGGGCCAATATCAGATGCCTCAATATCAGACCCAAATTATTGGTGCTATCAGAGTTCAGAAATCAGAAAACTCAGTTAACGGTTAATATGGTTAATTCTGTCTTAATTATTCATACACGTAAGTTAACATGTGCAACAACCTTTAAGCATTTCGTTTTCCTATTCGTCATCAAACATGTTTTTATAATAGGTGACGACATGGTGGAGGTGCCGAAATATCCACATAGTTAATAATTAAAACAAGTTTTAACAAACACCTTTTTATAAAATCAATAAGACGGTAGTTGAAAATAATACACTGGCGCGGCGGGAGCACGATTATACAATGATCAGGATCCTGTTTCTCGTATAGACGTATTTTCGCACTTAACACATTCAAAATGTTTGCATGTGTGTGTGCTGCTATAGGCTGCACTACCAAAAAATAATATATATGTACAAGTGTTAAAAAAAAACATTGTTATTTATAATATATTCGTGACATTTTAATAAAAAGCTCATTAGTCAATTATTTAGGTAATTGCTGATTTTTCATATTATTTATTTGACTTAACCGGTCACACAGACTTGCAAGTTTGTTTGAAGCCCGAAGCTGCCATTATTTTAATACATTAATTGATTCGTGACGATATTTTGTGTTAAGTGAGTTGTTGTGATTTCGCCGCATCATTCCAATTTAAAGATTACGGTATTTTTACTGGTCTCAAGTTTTTACATTTTTACAAAAGGACGTTCGGCGTATTATTGTTACACCAGAAAACTTTTTAGGTTACCTTGCTAGTGATTTTTAGAAAATGGTGAAATCGGTAAATTTTGTTTAAAATGTCCGTAAACGATCATACAAAAATGCCAAATGAAGACATGAATGTGATTTATAACAGATTTCCTAACCTGCTCCTATTCTTTACTTGCATTTGCATCAGACACAAAAAGCTGTTGGTGAAATGTTAGAAAAATTAAGAATCAAATTGTTAAAAAACAATTTCTGTTTTACTTGTTATTTTCTTTGCATGACATAATTGCCTTATTTGATAATTGCCCCTAAAATTTCTACTTATTGTTATGTTATTGTACCCTTCGCGTTGTAAGTGTTTTTTGTAAGTTGAATAAACGATATTGTGTTTTCTTTAAATTTTAGTGACAATTTGTTTTTTTATCAAGAAATTAAAAAGTATTTAAATATTAAATATAAAAAGAATTCCGTTCCTAGTAGTTTTTGTTTGCTATACCTACGGGGCGCCACTGTCTCGTAGCTGTGTAAGGCTATGGTTGCATTTATTGTATATGTAGTTACAATTCTTCTCTGTGAGTAATATTGTTCTGTGATAATGACGCTTGTACCGTTACAACTTTTTCGTCGTTTACCAAACGCAGTTATTAGATTTATTTTAAACAAAGCCAAATGTGCATAATTCTATTTCGGGAATCGTTGACACAAGACCGTAAGTGCTTACTATGTATTAACTATATTTTGAATTAAAAATTATTCTTTGTAGTTATTGCATACCTAGTGTAAAGATATTGATAAAAACTTGATTTATCGAATTAAGCTCAGCAGTTTGTGAACTATGACTGAACAAATAAAGATTTTACATACTCTATTATTTATTAAATTACTTTTGCAACGCATAAAGTTATGTCAATTGTATGTAATATTTTAACTACATTGACTAGGAATCCACTCTAACTTTAGGGTTACTTATAACAAATTGGGACGTGGTTGCTATGCATAGAAACCTCTCACTTGAATGGCACTGTGTATTTACGAGAGCCGTATTAAAATCTGTTTAGTACTTTAAATAATTAAGGTAAAGAGGGCGGCTAACGACTAAGCATACTCTTTAATTTAAGGATATAATGGCTATATATGTAACACAATAACGAAATTGAATTCGGATCAAATATTGTTGTAAAAGTTTAATCAAGTATTTATTACAATATAACTTTGAGTCCATTATTGCCGAGATGTACGTGACACGAAGATCTAGGTACCGGTGAAGGTCATTAGCTTGGACCATTAATTAAAATTAACAATAATACATTACAGGAACAATTTATATAATAGTAATACAAGGTGAACAGTTTACAAAGCCATTGACAAAATAATATGACGACGGCTTCATCTATTTATATTGCGTTTATGTAATCTGGTTTAATATAGGTATACGATTAACGTTATCAAATTCAGTAAAAAATAACAGGTTTATGACAAAGGCGACAGTTTTCGTTTATTTTGTCATATACGAAAATTGAGGCGCTTCTTGAATGACATTGGCCTACAGTGCAGATTGTTATTAAATATAATATTGTATTTGAGATTAAAAATGACTTGTTCATTCTCTTTACTAAATGTAAAGATAAATAATAAAAAAAGTTTTTTCTAAATGGCTAACACGTTGCTAGCCTCGTGGTTTTTACAACTTCACCAGACTATAAGAATCTGAGCTTGGTGTTGTCTCCTAAATAATGTGTTAGCATAATCAAAAGTGATAAATGTAAAAACAGTTAAGGCCTTTCCGTGAAGATATAAACTATGACATACGAAGTTATTTAAGTATTATTTTATGTTGTTAATGGTTATTGCACAATTAACATACACAATTATTGTAAATATTTCATCTGTCATTCTTTCCACATTATCGAACTAGCGGAGCATGCCCTCTGATTTTAACACCAACAACTTCTATTAATCCCACTTTTTCTCGGATCTCACTGTTACGAATATGGTGAGCGGGCGTAATCTAAAGAAAGAAGATTTGTTTGTTTGTTTGTATTGAATAGGTTTGAAAACTACTGGACAAATTTTAAAATTACCACTTACTATTAGAAGCCATAATATCCCCTATGAACATAGGCTAGGTTATTTCTAGAAAAAAAAATAGAAATTTGTCCACCCGTGCGAAGCTGGGATGGGCTGCTTGTCCATACTAATAATATAAAGAAGAATAATTTGAGTTTTTGTTTGTTTGAAATGAGTAGGCTCTGAAACTACTGGAACGATTTCAAAAATTCTTTCACTTATTCTTAACCTTAAAAATGCTTCATTATCCCTGAGTGACATAGGCTTTGTTTCATCAAAATCGGTGCAGTAAAAGCCAAGTTACGCTGCCGAAGCTGCGTGAAACTGATAGTAGTTAATATTTTTAATAACAACATTTAGAATTACTTGCCTTATGCTGGTACATTATAAAATTAATGTTACTGAAATAATTATATTTTCTCGTAAAGAAGAAAATTATGGTAATTGAAGTGATAATAGTATACTTTACAGCGGCGAAAATGGTTTATTCCTGGATGCCTGTAAAATGTGGCTGTGGATATTTTCATTTTTAAAATTCCCGAGTATAATATGCCTTTCGCCAGATATTGTTATGGATGGGGGTTCCCAAGTAAAGACGCCTTTTAGAAATTATTACTGAGTTCATTATTAACCGACTCCAAATATAAGGAGGATTTGTTGGGAAGTTTTCGTTTCTTTGTATGTTTATTTCAAAATTACTCTGCGAGTAACAAGTGGATTTTTACCGTTTATTTTTGAAATGACTTCCATGTACATACCATATTATGAATTTGGTAAGATACGACAGATGGTTTTGAGGTATTTTTTGTGTTATGACACAGCGAACAAGCACGCGGTTTTCCTGATGGTAAGAGACAACCATGACCGGTACACCTTAGATGTTATAGTTGCGACGATGTCGCTATGTATGTCTGTACTAAAATATTCACATGCAAAATCTCAAAAATAATCTACATAAGTATTTTTATTGTAAATTTTCCCGCGGCTTCGCCCATGTAGTTCTTACATTTGTTAAGATTTTGAGCTGGAGCCTGTTGACTTACGGCCAATATTAATAATCAATCCTAATCCAAAAATTGCTGTCCAAGATTGATATTTTGATCAATTTTTATGTTATCGCTTGCCAATAACATATCTGTGGACAGGATAAATATGGCAATTAGGTATAGGATAGGCCGGCGGATACGCAGCTATATAGATTGCTTGAAATCCATCTTTAGAGAAATGTTATTAACATTGGCCGTTAGGTAAGTAAAGATAAAAGTTGGTAGCCTATGTTCATTTCCAACATATAATTTATTTCATTAACCACACATACACACACTTTCGTATTATTAATAGGTACTAGTATCTTGACGCCCATATCCCTAAGGAGTAAGCAGAGGCACAACCAAAGCACCCACGACTAGCCGAAGGCACTAAGTCCCACAATGTGATAGGTGGCAAGTCTATCGCCGACCGAGCACTTATCTAATCCCAGGCAAGGTTATTTTTTATTAGAAAATTGAAAAAATATATTTTTTTTTTAAGTTTTTTTGTTTGCCGACCCGGGGTTCGAACTCGGGACCTCAAGATATCAAGTCCGACGCCGGACCGCTAGACCACAGAGCTAAGATAGGTATATTTTGTTTTTTTGCAATCTCACAGCGTACAT
>NJDC01002360.1:130726-153309 GCA_002245475.1 Calephelis virginiensis
GTAATGGTGCATTGTCAACCTGAAGCCTGAATATTAGACCTCAAACAAAAGTCCCCAGAACGGGAAAAATAACGAGGGTGTGTAGATACTTTCTTTCACGTCTGAAAAAATTAAATTAGATATTTAGTAATAACATTAACATTTAAATATTACCTTGTCATAAAACGATTTTATTGTATGACCAGGCATACATTTTCACAGAGTATTCTGATAATTTTTGAAGTTATACTTCTTTTGGCGCGTTAGGAAAAAAATGGTGAGGGTAAATTTTTACGATGCGCGCGCACACCGTCACGAAAAACCGACATGATGAAGTTAGCTATGAAGTAAGCTATAGATAACATTTTAGTTTTTAAAAAGATTTTTATCTTATTACGCCGAAGAAGTATAACTTCTAACGCATGTACATAAGCACACACACACTTTTTTTTATTGGATATGGTAAACCTGTTAAAGCAAGATATTTTTAAAAGTAAGGCTATAATTCCCACACCGTATACTAACTGTTGTCCGAGTGGTCCCACAGGAACATTGTTTCGGGATAAAAACTAATCTATGTGTTAAACCAAGTTACCCTCTCATCATCATCATCAGCCGGAGGATGTCCACTGATGGACATAGGCCTCCCCCAAAGAGCGCCACAAGACACGGTCGCCAGAAGCTTGTAACCAGCGACTCCTCTCGACTTTGACTACGGACTGTCGTCCAACACTAGGGCTTTCGGTACGGGGACGTCACTCGAGAACCTTTCTTCCCCAGCGGTTATCGGTTCTGCAAGCAATTTGGCCTGCCCATTGCCACTTTAGCTTGCTGACTCTCTGGACTATGTCGGTGCGGATCACCAAATTATGGATCATATCTCGCAGAGAAACACCGAGCATAGCTCTCTTCATAGCACGCTGAGCGACTCTGAGCTTATTTAAGAGGCCCACATTCAACGGCGAAGTCTCAGCTCCATGTTATCACTGGTAGCACATACTGGGCGAAGACTTTCGATTTTAGGCTCTGCGGTAATTTGGACAAGAAAATACCCTTTAACTTCCCGAACGCTGCCCATCCGAGTTGGATTCGACGATCAACCTCTTTCTTGAAGTTGGATTTACCCTTTATGGTATTGGTTACCCTCTATGTGCGTATCAAATTTCATAAACATAAGTGTTTATGAAATTTGATACGCACATAACATTGAAACATAAGTGTAGGAAAAAAAGTGGAAGATTGATAGTTTAGTCTCTGATTTAGAAGCTGAACTATGTCAAAACTTATCAGTTCGTGATCTCCAAATAAAATTTCTAATAAAATTCTAGTCATAAATTGGCGGTAGAGTGCAATTCAGAGTCTATTTATAGTGCAGAGAGTCTATTTATCACAATATGTATGTCTGTGTGTGTGTGTGTGAGTGTGCGCGTGTGTGCGTTTGTGTGTAAGAGAGAATTAGTGTCTGTGGCGTCTTAACTTTTGGAAGGTATGACCGATTTCGATTCAGATTTTTTGTGTAAAAGCTGACGTAGTTGAGATAGTTCTTAGTTACTTTACGTACAGGTTTCGTGGTGTCGTTTATTTTTGAAGTGAAAACTTCTTTAACGGCGTTGCGCGCTTTTTTTGGAATGGGTAAAAACGTCTAAACTCGCGTCAGGGCACGTGACCTGATCGAAAATTCGTAAGACGGATGGAAAGTAAACAGCCGGCGCGGCGTAGGAGAGGAAGTATCCCCCTCTCTTTCAACGGCGCGGCGAAAATGTATGCCTGCGCCTGCTGTTTTGTTTAGAGCGCGCAGGACACTTGTGCGAATGTTCGTGTTATCATGTTTGTGTACGAAAGTGCAATAAATGAAATGATAGTACTTTCATACTGATAATTTAAGTAATTCGTGCAAAATTATTCCCTAACCATACCAAAATATCAAAAATGCACTAAGTACATTAGTATTCAAGTTTTCACTTCTGCCGGCACTCCCGGAGTGCAAACCCGACGGTTTGTTATTTTTTTTGTTATTTTTCTATTTTATATGATAGGGCTAGCTAGCTTTAGTAGTAGACTAGTATGTACCTTAATATTCATTTAAATATAATGTTGTTTTTAAAATAAATACAGTATTTTTTATTTAATTTTTCAAGGTTTTTTTTACAGTATTTATCCGAGCTTGGTTTGTTTAACTACTCCTGACTCCCCATCCCACATGGCGATCCTGCAAGTTCGAGTCATATTGCAGGCGCGCGTGTCTCCGTAAATGGGTACAGTAATGCCAACAAAGTGAAGTGAACTTGAGACTTTGTATATAAAATCAATAATGTTAATTAAAAAATGTGACTAGTATACGTGTAAATAAAAATAAATCGACAGTTAAACCTTCATAGTGCATTCGAAAAAAAATATTGAGAAAAAATGGGATCTCTTCCAAAGAAGAAGTATTGATTATAAAGAAAAAAAACTTCATTAATTTTATTATTCTTTATTTTATCTTCATTCACGATGGCGCCATAACCCCTATAATTTTGTTAGGAACAAAAATGTTTACATTACCACAAATTACAAACGTCTATATAAACAAACGATTGCCCTTCCAATAATTTCTATTACGAGTACAAACTGGATATATAGATAAAAATACTCAGTTTGTGTTCTGCTATTTGTTTTTAGCCTCATCGACCTATTTTCTTAAACATTTTTGGTGTTTAAAGTTTAAAATACATATGTAATAATATGTGTATTTAATAATACTAGTGGTCGCCCATTGGTCGAAATTCGACTATAATAAATTTTAATAGCTTGTTGATAAGAACGCCATTTTCATTTCTCAAGACCAACTACTTTGTTTCCAAACTTTTAGTGCGCCATCTGTGATCTTTCGTCTTTATCATCAATATATTTGTTTGTGTGTGTCAAATGCATGATAGTGTGGGTAATATTTTATTTATTTATTTAATGTTCTTATAAGCACTATTACTGATAAAGATTAGTGTTCTGCACTTCTATTACACATAAACTATAAGTGCGCCAAATTTTATGCTCCTGCGTCGGCGCAATTTTCGTAAAAAGGGGTCCAAAGTTTTGGTATCACGTATAGATTTAACAATTTCCAGCAGTAGGTTTTTTTTCGCGTTGGTGCGGTCCTCTATTGAATAGACTGACAGCTCATAAAGTTTACCAAGCAACCTTCGTATCGCTTGTCATTAACAGCTAAACACATAATATTTGATGCTCCGATAGTAGCGCAGTCTGCCGGATCCAATGTAAAATACTTATTCAAATATCAATGACTATTTACAAATAACAAAAATAAAGAAAACATTTTTCATTGGACCAAATTTTGAATCTAAGCCAGTCTCAGATCCCCTTGAACACACACAAAAAACTACATAAATATTGCAAAAAAGTGGTTCAGTAACATACACATGCACACAAGAAATACATATGTAAAGATAGGTTGAAAAAAAACACACTTTCGTTTAGTTGCGCGACCTGGAGTTGAAGCCGGGATCTCTTGAAGTCAAGTCCAACACCGTGCCGCTAGACTACAAAGGCGATGAGTGAATACGAGTATAAAGTGATAAGAGAAGCAAAAGGTACCAATGAAGACATTAGTGATTACTAAATAGCCATTAATGTTACATTACTGCATAATGTCTAGAAGGAAACTAGTAGATTTAATTAGTTTTGTGTTTACCCGTTTTGTTAATTTTCTACAAGAAATTGTTGGAGGGAGTTGCGCGCCTTGATATAAGATCCAATTACCTAACAGACAAAATAAAAAAGCTAACGGAAAACGTTCTAGTTAACTGCAGGACGCTGTATTTTTTTGTTAACCTTTTTATATTAGTTCTATCATATACACAGTTTTATTTTTTTGTAATTTTTTTATGGCAAAAGGTAACGCACAATCACGCGGCTTCCCTGATCGTAAGCCACAGTCTATAGCAGCCTTTCCCAAAGTGGGCGATAACGCCCCCTTGTGGGCGCTGGAAGCCTAGAGGGGGGCGGTATAAATCTTGAAAAAAATGTTTTTTTTAAACTAGGCGGAACAAATATGTTATTGAGGTTATTGACAAGAAAAAAACGAGGGGGGGGGGCGCTACAAAACAACTGATTTTCAAAGTGGGCGTTACATGAAATAAGTTTGGGAACCTCTGGTCTATAGGGACCATAGATATTGTTATCTTGTGTCCGGGGCGGTTAGGCTAATTGTGCAAGTCTATCGGCTACCCTACCCCCAGACCAGAACATGACAGAGTCATAATGGTGACAAGAATAAGTAAGGCAGTGGATCCCTACCCGGGAAGTTACTGCACAGAACTCCACTACTAGTGGTAGAGTGCTACTACCCGTTTCATATTTGCATGGTAATAAATGGATATTCTACACAGAAGACCCCGATCAACAAGGGGAAAAAGCAGTGTCATTTATCTATACTATTATTATAAAGAGGAATTGTTTGATGTTTTGTTTGTTTGAAATGAATAGGCTCCGAAACTACTGGACCGATTTCAAAAATTCTTTCACCCTTAGAATGCAACATTATCCCTGAGTGACATGGCATAAGCTTTGTTTCATCAAAATAGGTGCAGTAAAAGCCAAGTTACGCAGGCGAAGCTGCGTGAAACTGCTAGTGTAATAATAAAATTAACTATATGTTTATTTTATAAGACAAGAAAAATATTAATCTTGACGGCAGGAAATAAATGCTATCCACAGACTACTAAGATGAGATATATAACTTCTTTCTCGGCTTTATTTGTTACTAGCAGCCCTTCAAGCAAAATCCATTCGTAGTTTTAAAGATCTTCCCCCGTGTTGGTCCGGGCTCCTTTGTAGAATAGACCATATGCCTTCCTGCCGGACAGCTCGTAAACTTACTTTTGTCCGAGATTTAACATCTTGGCATCAGGTTGGCAACGCACCATTACCACCTTTGGTGTCTCTAGGGGGTGTGAATTTCTTACCATCAGGAAATACATCTGCTTGTTTGCCTTCCATTATCATAAAAAAATCTAAGCACACGTAGTGACAGATAGCGGGAAGCACCTTATTATATTCTATGCAGTGATAAGTAGTAGGTATATATATGGACGTTTCATTCATGTATATCATTAAAGAACTCGACCATCTATAGCCATAGTTACGTTATAAATATAGAAAGCAGTTACAAAATATAAGTTTCTGATACCAACTAGCATTCGAAAATGAAAAGATGTGGTAAAAATTCACAATCAGTACTGTTGAGATAATGATAAATGGTAAAAATACAATTCCTTCCGGCTAATTTAGTAATAAAAAGTGGATTAAATGTTTTCATTATATTGTTTATTGTGATATAAGCAGAACAAACCGCAAACCCCTAAGAAATATATAATTCGTTCAAGCCTACAGCAAACATTAAATAACTCTCTAATTCTATTTATATAGAATAGTCTAATTAAATGCCTTTTATAATTGATAATAATTTTACAAATCCAAGATTTTTAAAATATTACGGTACATCAAAATTTAAGGCTTGAAAATAATTCGCGAATAGTTTGTGTTTGTTGTAATCAATTTAAATTCACTGAAGTACAATACGAGTAGAACTGAACTTTGGCATCACATTGTTTATAAAACGCCAATAAGTTACATAGCCCAGGCCCAGCCCGTTCCCAGCACATTAGCAGTTAGATATTATTATAGATGTCGTTTTCGAAAACAACGATGTTGACAACGTTTGACAATTGTTTAATAAATAATGCGCATATAGCCACATTTCTACCAAAATCTACCAAGTTAAACATTATTTAATTAAGCACTGTCAAATTGTACTTTATGAATAACAATTTTTTAAACAATGTTTAAGGCTTAATCAAATTATTAGTTCAGCAATGTTTAGGAGGTTATTTAGCTACTTTTTATGAATAACGCAGAAAGTGTTTTAACCCAGGGAAGCCAACTCAAAGTTAAATACTTAACCCAGGACAGTGCACGTGAGCTTTAATGGGATTCTAGCTTTCTAAACCACTGATTATCACCTATGTGGTCTAGCGGTCCAGGTGTTGGACTTGACTGCGCGAGGTCCCGTGTTCGATTCTTGGGTCGAGCAACAAAAATAAAATTTAATTTTTCTAATTTTCCAATAAAGAAAAACATTGCTCGGAATTGGATATCTGCCCGGTTGGCAATAGGCTTGGCACCTATCTCACTGTGGGACTTAGTGTCTTCGGCTAGTCGTGGGTGCCCTGGTTGTCTCTGCCTCGGGGATATGGGCGTGAAGATACTTACTTACTTTTTTTTACTAAATCACTAAGTTGTTTCACAATAGCAAATAGTTACTCAGACAAAGCTACTAGTTCTAGTAGTGTTTTCCTTAGAAAAGTATTGTAGTTTACCTTACAAAGTTCATGTTTTTATCAAAGCGAGGGTATTAAGAATGCTTTTAAGAAACGTTCCAAGTATTTTCTGTTGAGACCTTTGAGCTAAAGTAAATTTTTAATATTTCAATTTATTATCCCACAAGTATTCCTGTATTTATTTAGATCCTTGTAACATTTTCCTGAAAGCTCAAGTGCTTTTTCAATATTAAACAAATTATTGTGGAAAAGGTACTGATTCTCAGGTCTGTCATTGAAAGTTCTATTTTTGCTAACATCTTTTCATTTTCAAAGGAATACCGAAATATCGTCAGCGTTGGTAAACCTGCTAATGCAATTTAATATCATAGAAAGCAAGAAAGTATCTTCACGCCCATATACCCGAAGTGATAGGCAGAGGCACTAACAAGACACCCACGACTAGCCGAAGACTCTAAGGTCCCCAATGTGATAGGTGGCAAGCCTATCGCCAACCAGGCACATATCTAATCCCGTGCAACATTATTTTTTGATAACAAATTGAAAAAACTCATTTCAAATATTTTTTGTTGCACGACCCACGGATCAAACCCGGTATCTCAAGAAGTCAATTCTGAAGCCAGACCACTAGACTATAGATGTATCATTATTAATTAAAAAGGTTTTTATACCATTGGAAAGGATAAAATCATTTTTTTATTATTAGGTACATATTTTTGTGTGTAGGTGTGGTTTATGTGGATGGAGGTACCCAGGGAGACCAAGGTTGACATTTCATTATCGGATTATAATTGCTCGGATATAATCGGAGAGTGTTGTCAAGAGTATCCGAAACCCGCGTGTACCTATATATAAAAATGGTAATGAATGTGGAGGAAGGCAGAAAGGTCTGCTAGGATCGTGATATTTGGCACTCGGTGCTCTCTGCCTACTCCGTAAGAGTTTTAGCGTGAAAATATAAAAGTATGTATGTTTTGTTAATGAAAAACGTTATAATGTTAAAAATCCTTTTGATATTGACATTGACACCGTAGGCGTACCTAAGCTTTTAAAAGAGTCTTCTATAAGAAATCTAAAATAGCATGAGTGTAGGTACAAGGATTTGTGGAGATAACAATCAGATTGACATGGCGGTCGCCATGCCAACACATTTGAGGGAGACGCTCAAAGGTAGCGTCAGTAGCGCTGCTCTCACTAAACTTATTTCTTTCTTTAGGTTTTGGCCTTGACGTTAGTATTTAGCCATTAGTCAAGCAGAAATTAGCATCAAATTTTATATCAATTTCAATTAGTTTTAATTAGTCATCAGTCATAAACGGTGGCCTGTTTACTCAAGCTCATGTAATGAGATTTGGCGGCAACGAGGAAATATACGATACGCTAATGTCTTCATGTTTTTTCATTTGTGCACTTTCACTGAACAAAATTGTACAAAATGCCACCAAAATTGACTAATTTCACTCAATATCAACACGAAATTCGATAATTATGAAAAAACTTCGACCATCTTTTCTCTCGATGGCGCCAAAACTCAAACTTATTTTTTAATATGACAAGTAACCCGAAAGACGACGTACCTTATATTTGCGCATTCCCTTGAACTTTAATGGTGAACAATGCGATATCACATGGATTCCGAACTTGCTATATGATAAAATTTCATTGGGGAAACTACGATAAGTGAACATATCACAAAGCATGATTACGAACATTCAAAACTGTTACATACAAGTTTATTGCATTTTTTTATGGAATGGAGTGTTTTCTGCCCAATTTTATTCCTTCATTATATCTTCCAAACCTGAAATACGACTGTGATTACTAACGTTATATAGCGTCAGGTTTTTTAACGTAATTTTAGTAAAAAATGACAAACATGGGCCACCAAGAGATAAAGTCGATTATTTGAACTTCATATTAATCTATAACTTGACAAAATAATACAGGTAGCAAATAATTTAAGCGAAGTAAAACTGAAAAAGCCGACTTCGATTTTAATACTAAGGTCATTAAAGTACACAAAAATTGAGTAAAAAATAGTATTTTCACGCCCATATCCACGAAGTTGAAGGCAGAGGCACAATTTTTTATTGCCCGGTCTGGGGATCGGGACGGAACTCGGAACTCGGGAAGTTCCCGAGTTCCCGGGAAGAGTTCGACGCGGGACCGCTAGACCACAGAGACGAATTGAGTATTTTCCTCGATTTCCCTGAGATTTCATAGTCAGATCCACACTCTTGGAAGTACTCTCTTTCAAATAAAAAAAAAGATTACTTGAAACTGTTTAGGAATGTGGAGAAGTTGAACATATAGTACACTAGCAGTTTCACGCAGATTCGTCAGCGTAACTTGGCTTCTACTGCACCAATTTTGATAAAACAAAGCCTATGTCACTCAGGGATAATGTAGTATTCTGAAGGTGAAAGAATTTTTGAAATCGGTCCAGTAGTTTCGGAACCTATTCATTTCAAACAAACAAACAAATAAAAAATCAAACCTTTCCTCTTTATTTTATTAGCATAGGTAAAAAAAATTAGAAGTCGAACATGTAATTTGTAAACCTTCGTTTTTCGAAATCAGTTAAAAAATCGTAGTCTGGGCGTAATGTCTGGGTGAATAACAAAACAATAAACAAATGCATTTTCACATTCAAATTTTATGTGTGAACGCTGTGGATTTGTAGAACAAAAGAACTTAACAAAAGACATGTGACATACGCTACACATAGAGAGAAATATCTCTTGCATTGCACATTTGTGTAAAAATATTTCCTTATTGCTTCAAGCGAAATGTGTTGACTTTAAAAAGTGTCTTGCCAAGAGGGTAGTTTATCGTAGGGATTTTACATAGCATAAGTTGCAGCACGCGTTTCCGTTTAGTTCACCAAAGAGCGACTGTATCGCGGAAAAGTGGCTCAAACTTCTCCGCTACACTAACTTTTAACTCATGAAAGAAAATCTTGGGTCGATACACTCCTAACTTTGCAACGGTATAAAAGTCTTAATGAGATTTTCATTGATAGTTTACTGATCCGACTCAGTAGTAAGGGTTTTTTTATATTTACACATGAATTTAATCCTCCTGAATATACCTTTATTTCTTACAATTTACTCTGCCTGTTATATGGTGGACCATTACTTTGGATATGAATTGTTTTGTCTGGCTGTGCATATGACACACGCACACGCACACATTGTGAGCAATACTTAGTCACTAACGGCTAATATTAATAATCAATCCTAATCCAAAACCTGCTGTAAAAGATTGATATTTTGATCCATTTTTATGTTATCGCTTACCAAAAACATATCTGTGGACAGGATTAATATGGAAATTAGGTATGGGATAGGCCGCCGGATACGCAACTATCTAGGTTGCTTGAAATCCATTAGATTGAGATACATTATTAACATTGGCCGTTAGATTATCATTTCCCGTGTATGTCCGGGCTCCTTTGCAGAATAGACCTTCTGCCTTCCTGCCAGGCAACTCATAAAAGGCGCGATAAGATTCAAATAGTGGGAATTAAAAGTTTTACAAAAATATGATGGGACAAATTGTAAAATATAATTTATATTCTAAGTAACGTTATTAACTTTTTTTATACAAGAGGAGACAAACGAACAAGTGGGTCACCTGATGGAAAGTGATCACCTCCGCCCACGGACATCCGCAGCACCAGGAGTATCACAGATGCGTTGCCGACCTTTAAGGAATGAGTACGCTCTTTTCTTGAAGGTCCCTTAGTCATAATTGCTTGGGAATACCGCCCTCAATAATCTCGATAATCGATAATCTCGGCTTTGAATTTATTCATATTTTAATATAATGAATTGGTAAAGCCTGGGCGTAATATAACCGTTTTTGGTTTAAATCAAATTTAAAAAATCTCCTTTTCTCTCCTACTCTCAAAATTTAAACGATTATTACAATATTAATATTAACTTAAAATGATGGATGTTTGTAAAATTAATTTCTCCGCTTGCACGTCACGTGACGTTTTACATTTGCATATTAATTAATTTCATTTTGCAAACGCTTTATCTGAAAATTCAGTGTTCTTTCCACCTAACAAGGACTTTAGTTACCTTTTCGCTATTTTATTTACAGGGGTCATTCATGATGAAAATGAACTACTCATTTTGTGTTTTGTATGTATTTGTACTCATACTAAGTTATCTCTTACCATCAGTGGAGCCGGCTTGTTCGCTATCTTATCATATATAAAAAAAAACACACACAGTCATAAACACACATACACGCACGCACTCACTCACTCACTCACTCACACACACACACACACACACACACACACACACACACACACACACACACACACACAAACACACATATTGTGCATCTCTTGATGCTCTTTTAACTCAACATTTTTTAACACTCAACGCTCTTTTAACACTCCAAGATATTCATTGTGGATCAGTATATTTTATAAAAAAACATAAGCGCATTTAAATTTATTAGTTTTCTGAGATCTCATACTCTCAAGACAAGAGTTGTTTAGGAATGGTAACGCTAACGGCTAACACATCCATAATTATATTGATAGTTACAGGAATAAAGTAGGAACAATTTACGTATATTTAGTCTCTGGCATGATGTGTTTTTATGATGTGTTCTAATTCTATTGCCGTGAGAAGCATTAATATATATTTTTTTGTTTCTGACTTAAAAATAATTCATGTTTGTGTCGCAACTCGAATCAAGTTAAATGTGGCGAATATTTCAAAGTCAAAGCGACGCAATCCGTACCATCGAGACGTACAACACAAAAGAAAGGATTGCAAGGAAATAAATTCTTTCCCGGAATTTTACATCCGACTTTACAGTGGAAATAGTACCTTGATTTCAATGTATGGGAAACAGTTGGACAGGTTAGCTGTTGTTGTTTATGGTGTTTAAACAATGTTACTGCACTCGAGATACGCAACACGAGCAAATGAAAAAATACCCTCCACAAAAAAATATTTACAAAGATTCAAGAACTTTAGCTCATTTCAGTGTAACTGAAATGTTTTAATTTTAAACAATTATATTTGTCAGTAAGTAAGTATCTTCACTCCCACATCATCGAAGAGGTAGGCAGAGGCACAACCAGGGCACCCACGATTAGCTGAAGACACTAAGTCCCACAATGTGTTAGATGGCAAACCAATCGCCAACCGGGCTCCAAAAATTTCCGGGCAACGTCATTTTTATTAATGTTTAAAATTGAAAATAGAATCTCTATTTTCAATTTTAAACATTATTAATTTCTTATTTATTTGTTGCCCGACTCGGAGTTCGAACCCGGGACCTCAAAAAGTTAAGTGCGGACCGCTAGACCACAGAGGCGATAATTATATTTGTCTTAAATAATTACAAATATAACTACATTCATAATTTAATTAAAATAGTTTTCGAGGTATTCCTGTAACGCTTACATGTTTTCCTGTGTTGCTCTAAACTCTTTTGTAGAATAGAATATCTGCCTACCTTCCAGGCACCTCGTAAAAGGCGAGCCTGTGCTTACAGTCATTAGCACCGTAGAATATGCTTACCGTGACACTTGACCAGGTCGTAGAGTTTCCCAACGACTCCCCCGGTTTGGTATCACAACCTTTACCTATTCTTGTCACCATAATGTCAGTCCTTACCGTTGACGTATCCCAGTTTGAAGGATAAGGTAGACCGGTAGATTTACTATAGCCTCTCTGCTAGACAGCTCGTAAGAGGCGAGCACATGTTGAAATAAAGGTTAGTACCAACAACACCACTTGTGATAGAGTGCTGTGCAGCAGCTTGCCCGAGTAGGGATTCCAGAGGGTAGGGTAGCCGGTAAACTAACACAATAGGCCTAATATTCGGGCCACAGGACAAAGACACAATTGTAAAAGCTCGGGTTCTATCAACGATTATTACAAATAAAAAAATATTTAAAAAAACATTTTGCAGTGGACCAAATAGTGAATCTAAACCATTCTCGAATCCCCTTGAACACTCAAACATTTTCATCATAATCGCTCCAGTCGTCTAGGAGGAGTTCAGTGATGAACACACGAACACAAGATATGCATAAGACATTAATAGTAATATGCATTAAGATATGCATGGTAAAAAGTCTTTAATTTCCTTTATGTTATCACATTTCTCCAACTTGGTCCAATCAAATCCAAGTGTAGACAATGGTCCTGTCTAATACGAATAAAATAAATAAGAAGAGTGTCATTTTCATACCAACAGCACCAATTGCTTAAAAATTTTACCGATGTCGATAAAAATTAACACATATTTCTTCTGCTCTATTTCAACTGTGAGATTGGTGTTAATGCCAGAAAAGATGTTTACGTGACTTTTTGTTGATAACATAGTGCATTTTTTTAAGTTCTAAGTCCCGCTTTCTATAACATAGGTAGTGATTATATTTCCTTTTGTGTAGTAGACGAACTGTACGCCAAGTGCCTTACGGGGTTGGCAGAAAGTATCGAGTGCCAAACCTCACGGTCCCTGCCTGGCGTAGACACATTCGTAAAAATTTTCATACAAAAACGCCGTTTTCGAGGACTCTTGACACCAACTTTGGATAACACCCGAGCGATTTGATAATGAAATATTAACCTAGGTCTCCCGGGGTAGGTACCAATGCAATGCAAATGTGGATGGATGCAGGTACCAAACCTCACAATCCCTGCAAACTTGCCTGGCTTTTTTCACATTCATAACACTTTTCACATAAATACACCGTTTTCGAAGACTCTTGACACCAACTTCGGATAATTCCTGATCGATTTGATCGTGAAATATCAACGTACCTTATTTGTTATTTTTTTAATTATTTTTTCTATTGCTTGATGCTGAGTAGACCGTTCCAGCAACTTGTTCTTTGAAGACCCCATTCTCATAAGTAGGTTTTTTTAAACATTACGTCACACACAAAATTACACGGTAAACGCCACGTACACCGTCTATGACTACTAGCAACAGTCATAATTGTATCTGTTGCCGTAGCCTATTTATGGAGTCAGAGTAGGGCGTAAGGTATTTTCCTCCGACGCCTGGTTCTACGTCTGCGGATTTCTAAATTCCAATTCATTTTTGGAAAATACTTTTTTACAAAATAAGCATTTGCATAATGTATATTTGAGTTAATAAAACTTGAGCAAGTAAAAAGTTTCCAAATTAATATTTGACCAAGTGATTAAAATGCGTAATATAAATTTGCTAACGATCCGTTTGGGAAATAAAGCTAGTGGTAGTAGTAAAGTTTCTCGGGAAGTAAATCCGATGAAATTTTTTTTGCCAAAATAGAAAACCCCGATTTTGATGGTTCTTTTTCTACAATATAGGTCATGATTCTGAGGTAGTAACATATTACTTCTATCATGATCCAGGTTGTGGTTTTTGAGTTATACTGAGTTACATTTTTTACTAATGCAATGATGAGGTCGTCAAGATAAGGTTTTTCTAGCTTTTCCTTTTTTCTTATCTTTTACACCTTCCCAATAGCCAAATCAGTGGAGGATTTGTTCTCGAGTTTAAGCGAGACTAACGTGCAGCAATTGATTTTAAAAACTCCAATCAACCAATCGTGTTTATTTCCTTTTAGCAGGGTATTATTTGAGATTTTATAATTATTCCCCTGTGTTGGTCCGGGCTTCGTTGCGAAACAGACCATCTGCCTTCCTTCCAGGCCGCTCTTAAAAGGCGCGTATTAGGCTTACCGTCACTAACACCATGATATCGGACTAGATGGTAGAAGTTCGCAGCGACTCGTCCGGATTGGTACCACGGCTTTAACAACCCTGGCGCTTGCTGTTGTTCCTGTTTGTAAGATAAGGTAGCCGGTAAACTTACTTTTGCTCGGGGCCTAATATCTCGGTCTCAGGTTGGCAACTGAACATTACTAACTTTTGCTTCTCTCTGAGGCTTGAATTTCTTACCGCCAGAAAATCCTTCTGCTTGTTTGACTTCCAAAATCATAAAAAAATCACTGTACTCCTACTATACCAATTAATTGGCATGAAAATTATACTCAACAAAGTGTGAATTTTTAACTATCATACGCAACATAACTAAATCAAAGATGGATGGTCAAATTGGTCCAAATAACCAATAGCATTGAAACATATGTCGTTATAAAGGTTACTTTATGTACATTCATTGTTAGTATGGCAGCAAGGCTTGAAGCGCTTTGTGAAGAAAGTTACAGAAGTCTGAAAGTGCGCATACTTTAATTTGAATACGGTGTAAAAAATACAATATTGGGTAGCAATCGTTTATTTATAATATTTTTACATTCCGTTATGGTGATTACAATCGCAAAAATGTAAACTCTCAAAAGAAGTGTAAAAAAGTTCCAATTAAAATGTTATCTTAGATCAACATCTTAAGCTAGTAATGCACAACGAAGTATATGTTTTTAATTATTGATTTTCGTCTATAATTACATCAATTAATGATGCTTCCGGTGGATTAAATTGAGTATACCTGCCACAACCGAAATACCAAATGATGGACACTATAAGAGCACAACTTCCTACAGTGCGTCGCCCAGACAAACATGTGCAATAATAATAATGTATAGAATTTAATCTTTCTTGATTTATTTGTACTAGAATATAGCAATAATAAGTTCTTGCCCTAATATTTCGTGATTGTACATGAGCTCTTAACAGCCAAACATTATTTTATGACATGTTATATGAAGATAATTCAGTAAGAGAATTTTGACGAAATACTTCAATTGAATATAGTCCATTACTCAGATGCTAGGCGCGGCGCCTACGCATGCTTAAAATCGAGTTTATATTGTAATCGGTAGTTAACCAATTAGAAAACGTGTTTCAAAAACATTATTAAGTGTTTTAATTGGTTAATTAATCCAAAAAAAGTATTGTAACTTTTTTCCCACAGCGATTCAATACTTGCCGCTATAATAAAAAATATTCAGTATTAAAAGCACTATCGAATGACACATAGCTCGTTGCTATCGGCTCTTGGACCAAGTTGTAATGATTTTGACTATTATCCTTTGAAGTTTAAACAACTCTTATATGGAACACAATGTAAAAGCTTTGTATTTTACTTGTTAATACTTGCAAGTATATCTATACTACTGTTATTGCAAGTACTGTTATACCTTTAAGCCAGTTTTGCTCTAAATTACCATATTCTTAAGACGAAATATTATCTTTAAAATAGAATATTAATCAGCTCACAGGTACAACTCAATTTCATGGCTGAGCAAAGTTACATTTTAACAGGAATTTAGTCGGTTATAAAGACTTTATCTGTATTTTCAGCTACATCTAATTCGAAGTGGATTGTTTCATTTAAGAGGATCATAAAGCAAAGAAATCTTAATCAAATACGTTTTTAAACTAACATACTTCTATCACCAACGCTACCAGGGGATGATTTCGTATTTTTTAGTGATGATCACTGGGTAAAGTGAACATCAAATCGCTGTCAAATGACGTGTTTTATATTTGCTATCTCCTGTGACCAATAGAAATACAATGGAGATAAGCAAATACAAAACACGTCATTCGACAGCTATTTGATGTTCACTTTACCTAATGATCATCACTAAAAAGATACTTATTATCCCCGCAGATCACCTTTTAGTGACATAAATAATACGATGATTAATTTGAGTCGCTTTTTTATCACTACATTACAAGAAGTGTGTGTTATCTTTTATATTTTAACTAAGGAAATCCACCGTAATTTTTGGCTAAGATGTAATAAAAAAATTTTGCTATAAAACAATAAAACTTGATACTAATAGATACATTAATAATTACTTCGTAGTGTTTAGTTTTACATATTTTTAATAATAAGATCAAATGTTTTCAGTTGAGCATAAAAACCATCTATTTATTTAATTTGAAATTTTGGTACTTTAAAAATACATAAGTAAGATAATTTCTATTGATGTGAAAATGTACGCTAGACAATCTCGATGAAGCGTGAATTGGGATGTGGATTGAGAAATGTTCACTAAAACCATTTTCAGATGTGGGTCGTGTAGCTGACATTTTTATTTTTCGTTCAACGCTGAATCTAAATCTGAATCTCACATTGGTGAATTTGTTTTTTTTAGTTGTTTTTTTGTTTTTTAATTTTGTCCCAGTCGGGGAAAGGCAAAGGATCTGTGTCCATACAGCCACGTCTTCCGTATTAATAAATCTTTTTCTTGTTATAAATTTTCAATTTATGTCTTCCGTATTAGTTCTTTATTTCAGTCATTAGTCACTATTTACACAGTCTTGTCTGGGTCTTGAGTAAAGCGGTGGTTTCGTTACACAAGCCCGTTTACGAGATTTGGCGGCAGCGAGGAAATTCACGATACACTAATTTCTTCATGATTATTTCATTAGTGCACTTTCACTGAACAAAATCAAACTAATTCCCACCTAAATTAACCAATTTTACTCATATTTTACACTAAATTCAATAATTGTGAAAAAATTACGACCATCTTCATTCACGATGGCGCCAAAACTTCTTTTTTTTTAGGTTAATTTGCCCATTTCTGGGGCCGGCTAAGACTTTTAAACCATGCTGCCACGTCTTCCGTAATAATAAATTCTTATACAGTTATTAGTCACATGTCTTCCGTATCAATTAATTCTTATACATTCATTAGTCACTATTTACAAGGTCACGTCAGGGTCTTGAGTAAAGCGGTGGTTACTTTACACAAGCTCACTTTGGGAGATTTGGTGGCAGCGAGGAAATTCACGATGCACTGATTTCTTCATGATTATTTCATTTGTGCACTTCCACTGAACAAAATAAAACTAATTCCCACCTGAATTAACTAATTTTACTCATAATTTACACTAAATTCAATAATTGTGAAAAAAAAACAGCCATCTTCATTCACGATGGCGCCAAAACTGCCCTTGTTTTTTTTATTTAAGCTATACAACAATTTGTTGATTATGCACGAACTTACATAATACACAGTCTTGCTATTAACAGGACAGAGACGTGTATGTCTTTTCATCACAAAATTGGTATATTTCTTTTTTTCTTTCTTTCTTTAAGTATTGGCCTTCACGTTAGTATTTTGCCATTAGTCAAGTAGATATTTGCTTCAAATTTTACATCAATTTTAACAAATTATAATTGGTCATCAGTCATAACTCATAAGTCGTCAGTTAGTAAAGCGATGGCCTCATAACTTAAGCTCATATAATGAGGTTTGGCAGCAACGAGGAAATACACGATACGCTAATTTCTTCCTGATTATTTCATTTCTGCACTTTCACTGAACGAAATTGTACAAAATGCCACCAAAATTGAGTAATTTCACTCAATATCAACACGAAATTCAATATTTATGAAAAAACTTCGACCATCTTTTCTCTCGATGGCGCCAAAACCCCCTGGTATATTTCATATACTATACAATAAAAACCCCTGTATTGAGGCGTGCGTTATGGCGTGGTACATTAGTATTAACTAATGGCATAATAATTACACTCGATATTTAAAAAAAAACAAATTAGTATTTTTTTTAAGTTAATTTGTCCTTGTCCCATTCCGTAAACAGCTAAGACCTTTAGGATATGCTACTATGTCTTCCGTATTAATATAGTATATTTTTTGTTATTAAAAAAAACGTCCATTATGATCTATGATATGATACTATACTATGATATGAGAATGATGGCGCCAAAACTCAATCGGTGTTCGATGTTTGAAATTGTTTAGGTTTCAGTAACAAAGAGTCTTTAACGTGAGTTGGTATAGACTAGCAAAGAGTATATAAATACAACGTAATAAGAGGCGGGACTTCTATAGATACATAGCTAACCCGAATTTGTATAAACTTTACTTGAAAAATTATAACCCGTATAATTTGAAAGTAAATCTAAAGGCATTCAGATAGAAGTGTCATATGATTTGGGCGAATAAAAAACATAGCAAACTTATTTTTTTTAATTGAAGTTATACTTCTTTTGGCGCGTTAGTAAAAAATGATGAGGGTAAATTTTTACGATGCGCGCGCACACCGTCACGAAAAACCGACATGATAAAGTTAGCTATGAAGTTAGCTATAGATAACATTTTAGTTTTTAAAAAGATTTTTATGTTATTACACCGAAGAAGTATAACTTCTAACGCGTGTACATAAGTACACACACACTTTTTTTTATATGAAAGTTGCGCCAAACTGTAGACTAGTAAGTAATTGACATATTATGTAAAACCTCTAGCACCTTTGGTATAAAAATTTATTTCTCTTAGTTACCATTAGAGGCGCTATTCAACGTTTTCTTAAAAGTAATCTACGGAAACACTAACGCGTATAGTAAACTTGACAAGCCATAAAGTCATGGTTAGAGTTCTGAGCCCAAAGGCTTTATTTACTATGAGTTGGTATAGATTGCGTGCAGTAATTGACGTATCGAAATCTATAATGCTTTTGGTCTAAAAATATAGTGATCTTAGTTACATTTAGAGGCACTGTTCATAGTTTTCATAAAAATAATTAGACGGTAACGTGTGTAATAAACTCGATAAGCTGTAAGCTCATGGTCTATAACGTAACAATATAATGTTATGACGTAAATATTTTTTCAGTTGCATTTAACTTTTAGATAGTATCTAGTAGTTCGTGTAAGAACCGAAGTTTTGTGAAACGTCATTCCGCTGTCAGCTTCTAAAGTGTGTGTATGTGTGTATCTTCACGCCTATATCCCCGAAGAGGTATGCAGAGGCGCAACCAGGGCACCATCGACTAGCCGAAGACACCAAGTCCCACAACGCCTATCGCCAACCGGGCACATATTTGGATATGTACCCGGAAC
The DNA here is from genome assembly GCA_002245475.1 of Calephelis virginiensis. Classification (NCBI taxonomy): domain Eukaryota; kingdom Metazoa; phylum Arthropoda; class Insecta; order Lepidoptera; family Riodinidae; genus Calephelis; species Calephelis virginiensis. The sequence goes on from NJDC01002360.1 coordinate 149,859, forward strand.
TTGGACTCGGGATTGGTCCCGTGCAGCGATTGATTTTTTTAGAAAATTGAAAAAATAGATTTTTTTTTCTTGTCCAACCCGGGAATCGAACCCGGGACCTCATGCAGCCAAATCAAACACCTGGACCGCTAGGCCTCAGAAGCAATATAGTGTGAGGACCGACAACGAAATATTTTAGTATTTTGTTAGTAACATTTTTTATCATAAACATAACGTCACAGTAATACACGTTACTATAATGATAATATTTTTAGAGAAACGCTGTCATATTTAGGCTAACAAAAATTTCTTTCAGTTACTACTTTAAAGAGTTCATATCCGTCAAAGGCACATTGCCAAACGTTTTGAGAGATGTACTCAAGATAGTATTTTTTTACGGTCCAGTTTTATTAGGTTTTGAAATTAACTTTTTTCTATTATTTAGTGTGATGACGGATTTTACTAGGAGTGAGTCGACTAGATTTTTGAGCATCGTATCATGACGATGTTTTGTGCATTAGTTGGATGTTGATAAAACTTATATGATAGTAGATGACCTGATTATTCTGCTATGTTTTTAATGTAATTTTAGTAAAAAAATTGGGCCGAGTCACCCTTATCACTTAGGCGCATGAAAAATTGATGTTGGCCGATTCTCAGGCTTACTCAATATGCTCACAAAATTTCATGAGAATCGGTCAAGCCGTTTCGGAGAAGTATGGGAACGAACATTGTGATACGAGAATTATATATATAAGATAATCTGTTTTTAGAAAAAAGAATTTTTTTTCGAAATGACTACTGTTGTGTTCGTCTATAGACTTTAACAACGCGGCACCGGGCTAGGAAAAAATAATTAATATTACCGCAACTTTTAAAGAAATTTGAGTCAGGTTTTGCAATGTGTTTGCTTTTTTCTGAATGACTTATAAAAATATCATGAATTCAAATTTCTTTTTTTATGCTTAAAACAGTTTTACTAAAATCCTTAAAACTTTCATTATTAATGACAATGATTTCATGAGTATTGTTATTCGAATATATAATAGCGTCTATATAACGGTAATAATTCGGGTAACGATATTTTTATAAGAAAATTTAAATTTCAAATTTTCTATATGTTTTTTTGCTGCCCCAACCGGGGTTCGAATTCGGGACCCCAAGAAGTCAAGTCCGATACCGGACCACTAAACCACAGAGCCGAATTGAGTGTTTTCATCGATTTGCCTGGGATTCCATGATCAAATCCAGATTTAATGGTAATGGGACCACTTAGGAAGTACTCTTTCAAATAATCAAAACTAATTTAAAACTGGTTTATAAATGACGAAGAATTTGAACATCAAACAATTTAGGTGTCGAACATGCAACGTTCTTTTTTCGAAATCAGTTACAAAAATCGTAGTCTGGTCGTAATTTCCGGATGAATAAACAAAACAACAAACAAATGCATTTTCACATTCAAATATTAGTGTGAATGTTGTGGATTTGCAGAACAAAAGAGCTAAACAAAAGACATGTGACATAAGCTACACATAGAGAAAAATATCCCTTGCGTTGCACATTTGTGTAAAAATATTTTCTTGTTGCTTCAAGCGGAATGTGTTAACTTGAACGTGTCTTGTCAAGAGGGTTTATCGTAGGGATTTTACATAACATAAGTTGTAGCACGCGTTGCCGTTTAGTTCACCAAAGAACCGACTGTATCGCGGAAAAGTCGCTCAAACTTCTCCGCTACACTAACTTTTAACTCATGAAAGAAAATCTTGAGTTGATACACTCTTAACTTTGCAACGGTATAAAAGTCTTAATGAGATTTTCATTGATAGTTCACTGATTCGGCTCAGTAGGGTTTTTTATTTTTAGACAAGATTATTAATCCTCCTGAATATAGCTTTATTATTTCTTTTACATTTACAATTTATTATGCGCATTATATGGTGGGCCATCGCAACACTTTAGACAAGATTATTAATCCTCCTGAATATATCTTTATTTCTTTTACATTTACATTTTACTATGCGCATTATATGGTGAGCCACTTTGGATACACTTTGGATAGGTATTGTTCTGTCTGGCTGTGCATATTGTGACACACGTTTTGAGAAAAACTTAGTCATTAAGATTATTATTCCATGTGTTGGTCCGGGCTCCTTCGCAGTATAGACCATCTGTCTTCCGGCCAGGCAACTCATAAAAGGCGAGATAGGCTTCAAACCATGGAAATGAAAAATTTTGAAAAAGTATGATGCGACAAATTGTGTAATGTAATTTATATTCTAAGTAACGTTATTAACTTATTTTTATCTCGACTTTAAATTTATTCATATTTAATATAATGAATTGGTCAAGCCTCGGTGTTATATAACCGTTTTTGGTTCAAATTAAATCTAAAAAATATATATTTTTTCTTTTTTTTCCTTTCTTACTCTCAAAATTTATACGATTTTATTAGTATTAACTTAAAATGATGGATGTTTGTACATGGTCCCATTTTCGTTAAAATTAATTTCGCCACTTGAACGTCACGTGGCCTTTTCCATTTGCATATTAATTAATTTCTTTTTGCAAACGCTTTATCTGAAAATTCAGTGTTCTTTCCACCTAGCGAGGGCTTTAGTTACCTTTTCACTATTTTATTTGTACGGGCCATTTATGCTAAAAATGAACTTCTTATTTTGTGTTTGCATATTTATACGCTTTTGTGTGTATTTGTTCTTATATGTAGTTATCTCTTACACACACACACACACAAACACACACAAACACACACACACACACACACACACACGTACGCACACACACACGCGCACGCACGCACGCACGCACGCACGCTCGTACGCACGCACGCACGCACTCACGCACGCACGCTCGCACGCACGCACGCACACACACATTAAAAAAAACATAAGCGCATTTAAATTCATTTATTTCTTGAAATTGAGATCTCATACTCTCACGACAAGAATTATTTAAGATTGGTAACGCTAACGGCTTACACATCCAATCATTGATAGCCACAGGAATAAAGCAACCTTTCGGTTTGGAGGATAAGTTAGCCAGTAAACTTACTTTTGCTCGAGGCCTAAAATCCCGGCCTCAGGTTGGCAACGCATCATTACCACCTTTGACGTCTCTAGGCGGCGTGCATTTCTTACCACCAGGAAATCCATCTGCATGTTTGCCTTCCAATAGATATAAAATAAGCCTTTATTTTGCTAATTCCGCGTAAGCAGTGTAACTTTTGTGGCAAATAATCCTCCAAATGACACAGAATGTGACAAGCCTACCTAAAGATACGTGACCACCTCGCACCTCCGCGACCAGCACACGAATAAAGGAAGAGCTCGGGAAACTATACAAATTATCACGTCCTTCGCATGTAACAACTCTACCTGATGTTACCACCTCTCACCTCCGCGACCAGAACACGAATAAAGGAAGAGCTCGGGAAACTATAAAACTGTCAGGT
>NJDC01002360.1:158624-207471 GCA_002245475.1 Calephelis virginiensis
GATCTTACAATTATTCCCCTGTGTTAATCCGGTATTCTTTGCAAAATAGACCATCTGCCTTCCTTCCAGGTAGCTCGTAAAAGGCAAGTATAGGCTTACCGTCACTAACACCGTGATATCGGACTAGGTGGTAGAAGTTCGCAGCGACTAGTCCGGAGTCGTTACCACTGCCTTATCATTCCTGGCGCTTGCTGTTGACTTGTTCCGGTTTGCAAGATAAGGTAGCCGGTAAACTTACTTTTGCTTGGGGCCTAACATCCTGGTCTCAGGTTGGCAACCCACCATTACTGTCTTTTGCTTCTCTCTGAGGCTTGAATTTATAACCGCCAGACAATCCGTATTCTTGTTTGACTTCCAAAATTATAAAAAAATCACTGTACTCCTACTACACCAATTAATTGGCATGAAAATTATGCTCAACAATGTGTGAATTCTTAATTGTCATACGCATTATAACTAAATCAAATTTGAAGTTTAAACAACTCTTACATGAAACGCAATTTAAAATCTTTGTATTTTACTTGTTAATACTTGCAAGTATATCTAGTCTACTGTTATTGCACGTATATTGAACGTATTATAACAGTTTTACAGTTTCAGCCAGTTTTGCTCTCAATTACCATATTCTTATTATTATCATTATCTTTAAAATAGAATATTAATTAGCTCACACGTACAACTAAATTTCATGGCTGAGCAAAGTTAACTTTCAACAGGAACTTAGTCGGTAAAGACTTTATCTGTATTTTCAGCTACATCTAAGTCGAAGTGGATTGTTTCATTTAAGAGGATCATATAGCACAGAACTCTTAACCAAATACATTTTCAAACTAACTTACTTCTATCACCAACGCTACCGGGGGGCTGATTCCGTATCTTTTTAGTGATGGGTAAAGTGTACATAAAATAGCTGTCAAATTACGTGTTTTATATTTGCTGTCTACTGTGACCAGCAGAAATACAACTGAGATGAAAGTAAGTAAGTATCTTCACACTCATATAGTATAGTATGTAGGCAGAGGCACAACCTGGTCACCCCTAACTAGCTGAAGACACTAACAATGGAGTTAGCAAGTACAATCATTTGACAGCTTTTTGATGTACACTTTACCCAGTGATCATCACTAAAAGATACTTAATAGCCCCGCATATAACCCTTTTAGTGACATAAATAATACGATGATTAATTTGAGTCACTTTTTTGGCATTACATTACAAGAAATGTGTGTTATCTTTTATATTTTAACTAAGGAAAACCAATGTAATTTTTGTCTAAGATGTATTAAAAAACAATTTTGCTATTAAACAATAAAAAATGATACTAATCGATACATCAATTATTACTTCGTAGTGTTTGGTTTTACATATTTTTAATAATAAAATAAAATGTTTTCAGTAGAGTATAATAACCATCTATTTATTTAATTTTAAATGTTGATACTATAAAAATACGTAAGTAAGATATTTTCTGTTGATGTGAAAATGTACGCTAGACAATCTCAATGAAACGTGAATTGGGGTGTGGATTGCGAAATGTTCACTAAAACCATTTTCAGATGTGGGTCGTGTAGCTGACATTTTTATTTTTCCTTCAACGCTGAATCTAAATCTGAATCTCACATTGGCGAATTTGATTTTTTTTTATTTAAGCTATATATATTTTTTTGATTATGCACGAACTTACGAAATACACAGTTGTACTATTAGCAGGACAGAAACGTGTATGTCTTTTCATAACAAAATTGGTATATTTCATAGACTATGTAATTAAAACCCATCTATTTAGGCATACGTTATGGCGTGGTACTCGTACTAATGGCATTGTAATTAAACTCGATATTTTTTCATATATTTTTTAAAAAGAACCAAATTAGTATTTTTTAAGTTAATTTGTTCCATTTTGGGAGCAGCTTAGACCTTCAGGCGTTACTGCGATGTCATCGGTATTAATATATTTTTTGTTGTATTAAAAAAAATACGACCATTTTCTTTTACGATGGTGCCAAAACACATTCGGTGTTTGATGTTTGAAATTGTTTAGGTTTTAGTGACAAAACATAAGATTTAAGAGCTTTTACCGTGAGATGGTATATACTAGTAAGTTAAGTAATTGACATATTAAAATCTCTAGCGCTTTAGTCTAAAAATTTAGTTCTCTTACTTACCAATAGAGGCGCTGTTCAATGTTTTTATGTAAATAATTTACGGAAACGCTAGCGAGTATAGTCAGCTTGACAAGCCATAAAGTCATGGTTAGGGTTCTGAGCCTTCAGCCTTTACCATGAGTTGGAATAGCTCACATTCAGTAATTAACGAATCGAAATCTATACCGCTTTTGGTCTAAAATATAGTTACAAAGAGTAGCCCTGTTAAAAGTTTCCATACAAATAATTTCTGTAAACGGTAGCGAATATAATAAACTCAAGCTGTAAACTCATTGTACTCTTGTAGGCATGTAAACTCTTATAAAGTAAATATTTTTTCAGTTGCATTTAATTTTTGGATAGTATCTAGTTGTTCGTGTATGAACCAATATTTCGTGAATCGTCATTCCACTGTCAGTTTCTAAAGTGTGTGTAGTGTTTATCTTCATGCCTATATCCCCGAAGAGGTAGGCAGAGGCACAACTAGAACACCACCGACTGGCCTATCGCCAACCGGGCACATATCCAATCCCGAGCAGCGATTTTTTTTATTTATGAGAAAATTGGAAAAACCAAATTTTCTTTTTGTTGTCCGACCCGGGGATCGAACCCGGCACCTCATGCAGTCAAGTCAAACACCTGGATCGCTAGACCTCAGAAGCGATAAACTGTAAGGACCGAAAACGAAATTACATGACCATTTTCTTGGTAAAATTCTCAATCATAAACACAACGTTACAGTAATTACACGTCACTATAATAATATTTTTTGATAAACGCTGTCATATTTAGGCCAACAAGAATTTCTTTCACAGACTAATCTGAAGAGTTCATATCCATCGAAGGCACATTGCCAAACGTTTTGAGAGACGTACTCAAGATAGTATTTTATTTACTATTCCAGTTTTTATTAGGATTTGAAATTAACTTTTTGCTATTACCTATTTTATGTGATGACGGATTTTACTAGGAGTCATTTGACTGAATTTTTGAGCATCATATCATGACGATGTTTTGTGTATTAGTTGGATGTTGATAAAACTTGTATGATACTAGCTGACCTGATTGTTGTACTATATTTTTAATGGGATTTTAGTAAAAAAACTGGGCTGAGTCACCCTTATCATTTAGGCGTATGAAAAATTGATGTAGACCGATTCTCAGGCCTACTCAATATGCTCAGAATATTTCATGAGCATCGGTCAACCCGTTTCGAAGGAGTACGGGAATGATATATATATATATATATATAAGATAATCTCGAAATCACTAACTGTTTTTAGATTTTTTTTTATTTAAAACGCAACTTTTAATTAAATATGAGTCGGTTTTTGCAATGTGTTTACTTTTTTCTAAATTATGACTCATAAAAAAATATCACGAATTCAAATTTCTTTTTTTAATGTCTATAACAGTTCTTCTAAAATTCTTAATACTTACATCATTAATGACAATTATATCATGAGTATTGTTGTTATAATTCAATGTTCGTGATTAATTCCAAGGTACCAATAATATAAGGAACCGGGTACAGAGCAAAATGAAATGTTTATTAATTAGGTGTTTCATTACAAAGGGAATATGTAGAAGTCCTTAAAGTGTTGAGTATAATGGAGACCCACTATACAGATTGTTGAGGAAAACTTTCGCCGCAAACTCCAAATAAACATTACCCTTATGCAAAACTTTTCAAAGTGACTCAACGCTAGTTACATTTTATGCTAGACTAGCAACTCAATCCAGCTTTACATTAAGGGGCCATGTATGCTAAAATAAGTCAGCAATATACTGTTTTTTTCATACAAAGCAATTATGGATCTTGGCGACAAAAATACACAAGATCAACATTATAATGCTTTATAAGACTAGTGTTTCCACAACACGATTCATTTCCCTTTGCTCGATAGAAAAAAATCAAAAAGTTAACCCTTTTTTCAAAGCAAAACCCATCTGTCTACTTCAATTATGTAAATATCGACACCAGATTTAACATAAACATAGTATTATACCTATAAGATAACTGTTTCAGTTTTTATATTTTTTTCAAATTACTTTTATAGTGTCAAAAATAGTGATTTGGCGCTTAAGACATTTACTTAAGAGCGCAATATTTCATAGTAATCATGGAACGGGGGAGTGCGCTGATTGGCTCTTCTGGCTGACTAAGTATGGGGCCTTAAATTGTAATAAAAAGAAAGTATTTACTCTATAACTCATACGAGTTGTATAGGTATTCTTTTGAAGTGAAAACTTCTAGCAGCGTCGCGCACTCTTTTTTGGAATGGGTAAAAAGTTCTAACCTCGCGTCAGGACACGTGACCTGATCGAATATTCGTAAGACGGCGCAGGGCGCTTGCGCGAATGCTCGTGTTGTCATGTTTGTGTACGATAACGCAATAAATGAATATTGTATACTTCCACATAAATTATAGTACTTTCATACTGATAATTAAAGCGATTCGTGTACAATTATTCCCTAACCATTCCAAAATAACAAAAATGCACGACGTTAATATTCAAGTTTTCACATCTGCCGGCACTCCCGGAGTGCAACCCGTTCTTTTTTGCTATCTACTGCTATACATAAACTTTCGTCAAAGACTGTGGAACAAACCTCGAATCTATCATTTTTGCTTCCACTGTGAGTACCCCAGCTGATGTCCATTAGATTCGATTTGAAGGTAAATATGTTATTGTTTTTTTAAATTACAATCACCATAAAGAATTATTTGAACGTGTCAGATTATATTATACGGGCCATTCTGATCTTTATTTTTTTCAATAAACATAGTTCATGACAATGTTATTCATTTATTTTACTTTAAAAGTAAGTTAAAGTAAGTATCTTCACGCCTATTTCCCCGAAGAAGTATGCAGAGGCACAACCAGGGCACCTACGACTACCCGAAAATACTTAGTCCCACATTGTGATAGGTGGCCAGCCTATTGCCAGCTGGCCACGTCATATCAAATCCCGGGCAACGTTATTTTTATAAGAAAATTTAAAATACACATCAAGCAAATCGCTCACGTGATGGAAAGACTACCGGCTATCCTACCCTTCGGACCGGAACACGTCATCATTACAAGGGCAGGAATAGGTAAGGCGGTGCCCTTACCCGGGCAAGATACTGGACAGCACTCTGCCACCAGTGGTCTAGTTTGTAATAATCATTCAAACCTATGCTTTGCTCTTATTAGTTGCCAGGAAGAGAAGAAACCAATTTAAAATATCTTATTGCCAATACTCAGAATATTGTAACTTATTTCTTCTAAGATATGTCACAAATAGATAAAAGTTACAGTAGTATTTAAAAATCACTAGTATTATTTTATACGTATAAAATTGACCTTTATTCATTTGTATTTACTCAGTTTTTCTCTTCAACTCCCGTGGGTCTTGAATAACGGACCTTTGCAAATAGCCGTCTTACCCTCAGATCCTCACGAAAACCACTTTATTTATGGCTCTCCAAAAAAATATTTATGTCGCAGCGTTTCAGGAACCGTGTTCGTATTGTAGCATATTTAAAATGCTGAATACGTTGCTAAGATAAAAAAGTACTAAAATGAAACCTTAGTATGAAATCTTGCGAATAAATATAAATACGAATGATACTGAAACCTTTTGTAATGGACAGAAATTTTGATTATACTATTCAAAACATTATGTTTTAAATATAATGCTAAAATACTCGTTAGTCTTAATTAATAACTTTTAGAGTACTAAGGGTCGCTTGTATATTCTTGGGTTAAAGTTGGTAACTAGTTAGGTAAACTATCAAACATAAAATTATTTACTTTAATTAGAAGCTAACTCAAAGTTGAATAGTTAGCCCGGGAACGTGAGAGTATCGTTAAGTCCTTATAAGTAGTATTCAAAATTCATTCCGTATAAATCTACGTTTAATCATACCTGGATATCGCTCGCAAATTCGCCAGCAAACAAAGGTTTTTCAGTTATTCTGTGAAAATCATTACGTTATTTAGTCTATGTTCAATTAACATACTTCCCCTTATTGATGCTTTGTGAAGCACGATTTGTCAGAATTTGCTTGCACTGAGGGTGGTGTCAAGAGTATCCGAAGTCCGAGTCGAAACCGGCGTGTTTGTATGAAAAGGGTATGAATGTGAAGGAAGCCAGACAGGTTTGTCAGTATCGTAAGGTCTGGTACTGGATACTTTCTGTCTACCACCTCAAGGGACTTGGCGTGAAGATATGTATGTGTGTGAAAAAGTTCATCTGCCTAACCAAAAACTTTATTTAAATAAATGATGTATATAGCAAGTTCAATCGTATTTATAACCAAATTCCTCAAAACTTCAGAACGTTTTCAATGAAAAGATTCCGAAAGAAGGTATTTTAGTTTATGTTAAACTGTAAAACGTTACTTACTTTCAGAAAAGCAATAAACACACGGAACTTAGCATTCTCCGTCGAGGGTTAATATTAAAATATGCGTATTGTAAATTTAAAAAAATAAGTCAGAAAATGCCAAAATCATTGTGCAGTGACCTTGTTGAGTCATGAACGCTTATTCTATTCATAACTAATATTATATCCATGTTGCTAAATGTCCACGTATAAAGCAAAGTTTATGGCGTACGTAAGAATTTTGCCTTTCTTCGATGACAATTAGTATTATTGAAATAATATTATTTTCAGAGATCATGAGAACCCATATGATTGATGGAAAATCAAGGCGTTCAAAAGTTCTGACTGTAAAAGTATCTTTACGGCCATAACCCCGAAGAGGTAGGCAGAGGCACAACCAGGGCACCCACAACTAGCCGAAGGCACTAAGTCCCACAATGTGATAGGTAGCAAGCACGAGCACATATCCGATCCCGAGCAACATTTTTATTTTTATTTAGAAAATTGGAAAAACCAAATTTTCTTTTTCTTGGTCGGTAGTGTTGGTTTTTGGGCGTTTGGGCTTATCGTTTCAAAACTTTTATAAAAATAATGTCTCGTCTACCGCTACAGTAATAAGCATTGCGTTTGCTTAAGATCAAATGTGAACATTAATAAAATGTAATTTTAAAGTGAAACTTTATTATTTTTTATGATGTTACATTCTTATTAAAACATTATAATATTGAGGGTGCGGAGAATTGGGCCAATCCATTCGAACTAGTTGCTAGTTTGTGTACATCCGGAGTTGCAAGTATCGGCAGTAGAGGGCGTGCACTTCCGGCAGCTTACTTCCGCTTGCAAGCGCTTCCGTCCCGAACGTCATTTGTCACCTGATATACGTACAGTTTAGTCCAAAGTAAATGTAGGATTAACATAAAACAAACAACAAATATCGGAAAATATGTGCGTTATCTATGACGTAACGCTCGCTGACCGCATTAGTAACAGTGAGATCTGAAAAAAAGTGGGAAGTAAGTGTTAGGGTTAGTGTTGAAATGAGCAACGGCTCCGTTGGAACGGTTATGTGAAAAAAATGACAAATGAAAAATTGACAAAACAGATATACAATAAAAATGTAGTTGGATGTGTGTACACGGGGAGACCTTACTTGAAATTCCACAACCAAATTCCTCAGATTTTATCCTAAGAGTACCACTCTAATTAATTAACCACAAGAGCAAATCTAATTAAAGCTCAAACCAGTGAAATACTTTTTATTGGTTTGAGAATTGTAGCTATTTCTTAAGTATTCAAGTCAAGAGTCTCCAAAACCGGTGTGTTTGTATCATGTATGTGGAAGAAGCGAGGCAGGTCTACAAGAGATTCGATATTTTCTGCCCTAAGGGACTTGGCGTGAAGATAACTGTGTATATATGTAGCAGTGATCTAGTTGGTTTCACCTTGATAGGCATACCTACATTTTAACCTGTGCTTATCTCTTACTAGCTACCGGATTCGGACACTCTTGAAACCACCTTAAGATAATACTCACCACTGTTAGTTGTGTTGTAAAGTAACTTGATTCGGTAGGAATCCATTACCTAACATATTCCTGTTGCTATAATTACCCTTTTTTACGGTCTGGAGGGTAGAGTAGCCGGAAGAATTGCACGATAGGGTATATCCTGGTACCAAGACTGCGATGCACGCGTAACATCTATGGTGTCTATAGACCACGGTTATCTCTTACCATTAGGAAAGCCGTGTGCTTATTCGCTGACCTCTCCAAAAATTTCCCCTTTATAAAATAAAACGAAGGTCTGGATGTTCACTGATCTGGGGCTCATCGGCCTTGTTGTACTTACTATTAGTGCTATAGACGTAGGTTCTGAGATTAAACTTGTTCAAAATACCTCAGACTAAATAGAGAAAGCCTTTTGCCATTGTGACTTAAAATTGCAAAACATTGTTCATTACTGCTGGCTTTATCAGCTATAATGTGCGTACTTTAGGTAAGATCACCTAGTATTAGTTAAAAAGCATCATCAAGCCCATATCACCGAAGAGGTAGGCAGAGGCACAATCAGGGCACCCACGACTAGCCGAAGACACTAAGTCCCATAATGTGATAGGTGGCAAGCCTATCGCCAACTAGGAACATTCCCAATCCCAAGCAACATTTTTTTTATTAGAAAATTAGAAAAACCCAATTTTCTATTTGTTGCCCGACCAGGTATTCGAACCCGGGACCTCATGCAGTCAAGTCCAACAACTGAACCGCTAGACCACAGATAATTATTAGTTGTCCTGTGTAAACGAAGTATTAGCTTTGTATATTGTAAGCAATTTAAATTTGTTTTTAATCATACATCTGGCAAAATGTCATATATCAAACCTACTAACCCTACTGGCCAAAGGGTTTAAAGTTTCAAAAGCACATCATCGAAACTTGTCTTTGTACTTTAGCACTTGCCACCCTAACACACGTGTCCTGTTACAAATATTAAGTTACGAAAATCCGTAGAAAAATAAAGTGTTATGCTAAATTTGCTAAAAAGTTTCCCCGTGTTGGTCCGGGCTCCTTTGCAGAATAGACCATCTGCGTTTCGGCCAGGCAGCTCGTAAAAGGCGAGCATAGGCTTACCGTCACTAACACCGTGACATCTGACTAGGCGGTCGAGTTTCGCAGCGACACCCGGATTGGTACCACCGCCTTACCTATTCCTGTCGCCATAACGTCGTGACGTATTCCGGTTTGGAGAGTAAGGTAGCCGGAAAACTTACTTTTGCTCGAGACCTAACATCCCGGCCTCAGGTTGGCAACGCACCATTATCACCTTTGGTGTCTCTAGGCGGCGAGAATTTCTTACCATCAGGAAATCCGTCTGCTGGTTTGCCTTTCAATATCATAAAAAAAACATCTAGTTAGTAATTATATTCGCATGTATGGGCTAGCGGTCCAGCGTCGGACTTGACTTCTTTAGGTCCCGGTTTCAACCCGGTGCCGGAAAAAAAGAATATGTGTATTTTCAATTTTCTAATAAAAATATGTTCCTGACCTTCGATAGGCTTTCACATATCACGTAGAGGGACTTAGTGTCTTCAGCTAGTCGTGGGTGCCAACCTCTTCTAGGTGGACGTGAAGATACTTTTTTTTGATACTGTGGATTGAATAAATTATTTACATCTAATTTTAGCGATAACAGTTTTTACTATGAAATAGCGAAAACGCATTAACAAATTCGCAGTATTAAAATAAGTATTTTCATGTCCATATCCCGCAGGGGTGGACAGTACAACCAGGTAACCCATGATAAGCCGAAGTTCCGTTTTCATCCAACAATGTGATATGTCGTAAACCTATTGCCAACCGAACACTTGGCAATGTTGTTTTTATTAGCAAATTAAAAAAAACACATTTTGAGTTGCCCGAGTTGGGAATCGATCGCAAGACCTAATACATTCAAAGCCTATATCCGACCACCATACAACTGGTCTTTTTGCAGACTGTATTAATTAATAAAGTCTCACATTCCATTTTTTATTACTGCAGTCTTAAAAGTTAAAGTGATTCTAAGTTAAAATGATTGCTCGGGATTGGATATGACGTGTCCGGCTGGCGATAGGCTTGCCACCTATCACGTTGTAGGACGTAGTGTCTTCAGCTTGTCGTGGGTGTCCTGGTCGTGCCTCAGCCTACTTCTTCGGGGATATGGGCGTGAAGATGTTTTTTTTTGATACTTTTTGAGAATCCATCTTGTAGCATAAACGTAATGATAAAACAATAACTTATCGTTGAACACTTGGTCTGTTGAATCAAATGATAATATCATTTGCCTGAACATCAATTATTCATATAAACCCAGTTACTGGTTTAAAAGATAAAGATTATAAAATTATAATATATAACTATATATTTATATATACGTAGGCATATAAAAAGATGTCGTGAAAGATCCTTTTCATTGAAAACCTAACAACATTCAAAATACATATTGTGCAATGCATAATGTTGTAGTAATTGTTTATCATGTGTCTAGTGATTATTTTTCTAAAAAAAATCTTGAAATAAGTATGATTAAAGCCACTTAAATATTGTTTCTTGAAAATACAACAAAAGTTTTAAATTAAGGTGTTAAAGAGTCTTCCTTATGTAAATATTTTGTGTACCTATTTTCCACGAGAGCTTACGCAGTGGTGGGTTGTCGTGGGCGGTGAAACTAAATATTAAAGTAATGCAGATACGACAATCTTCAAAGATGGTTTCGGTACAGTTATGGCGGTTTAAAGTGTATGGGACGTGATTGTTTGCTGAATAGTTAAAATACTGCGCCGCCAAAGGAAGCAAGCAAATTAATAAAAATATCGTTAACCATTTTAACAGACAAGTGTCAATCTTATTTTATTAATAATAAGCAGACCCGATGAACTTCGTTTACTTGGTAATAAATACTCTCGGTTTACTACATAAGGGAATTGAAGTGAAGATATGTATGTACCTATACGTTCCAATCCTTTAATATTATAAATGCGAATGTTTAATGTTTGTTTGTCTGTTTGTTTGTTACTTTTTCACGCAAAAATTGCTAAACCGATTTTTATTAAATTTGGCAGACACAGAGAGTAACTTTGATTAATACACATGAAAGTTTTTATCCCTAAAAAATGTTCCTGTGGGACCATTAACCACGTGGACAACAGCTATAGTTTCTATAAATTCTGGATTGCAAATTATTTGGTTACTTTATACAAAGTTCTTTTACGCCTGTATTTTTTAAACTACAAAACTAATGACTTGTAAATAATTACGGGACAATCTTTAGTGCATAAATACACTGGAAATTACAAAATAAAAACATTAAATCGGACTACGTAGTTAATGAGCTTAGCCTAATTTACATTTTGATTTTTACCTCTATCCCACGAGAACCCCTGCAGTGTGCGTACTATAAACGTCCGAGGAAGATAAAATCCCTACCAGCCAAATTTCATTATGATCAGAATACAGACAAACCGACAGACAAAGCTTTATGGACCGAAAGACAAAAATTCAAAAAATTATAAAAATCTAGATTTTGATAAATTTGATGCAAATTTCTACTTGACTAATGGCAAAATGCTAACGCGAATGCCAAAATCTAAAGTAAGAAATAAAGACTTTTAGGGCGTGCAGAAAGAAATAGTAAAATTAAACACGTACTGTACATAAATTCTTTATTCGAAAATCACGTACAATCGCGCACGTAGGTAACATTAATTGATTTGACATTTCAGTTATAACACCACTAATATGAAGAACCCCAACGCTTTAACCAAATATTCTTCGTACATGTTATTTGGTCAAATTATATTGTCTTGGGTCATTTGCCCTGCGTAGATCTACTTAAATATATTAATAATATTAACATTCACATTAAGTATAGTTCCAATAGTCTTATACTATTTATTCTTATTTTAAATAAAAGTACTAAGTCATCCTGTGTTTTAGCGCATGCGTAAAGTTGTATTAGCTGAGTGATTGTAATTAATTAAACTATGATAACGAAGGCTAAATGCTCACAGCATGCCCAGGGACGTTAGAGATAAACTAAGTTCATATTGAGATAACTTAAACGAGTTTCGATTAACATTTATAATCGCCTTATCAAAATTGCTGACAAATGATTGATACAAAAAGGTACTTTCACACTGTTGTATAATTACGCTAGAAACCGCACGGATTTTATTACACTGTGTTTTTTACAAATATTATGTTGTGTGTTTTAATAACAAAAAAAACTTATAATCACTCAGATACAATCACAATAATTGTATATTTTTGTAAATAAATGTTATCATAGCTCACATATCTCAAGCAAACGCGTGCGTACACACGCGTACATAAGCATTTTAACAATTTTCATTGAGATAAACCCAAACTAATATTGCTACTGATATAATATTCCCATCCTGTTATAACAACGCAGTCCCTTTAGTTTTCAAATTTTATACAAATGTTTACTTTTACGGTACAAAGAAAGTATACATATAATTATACAATTGCTCTCAAAAATCTTGTTTCCACGAAACGCTATTTCAAACTAAAATAGTGTAAAACCAGATTTGTATAATTTCTATATAAAACCAGTTACATCTAAAAACTTTACATGTTATATATTTGAGGTTGATATCAAGTAGAGGGTTATAAAACTTTATAAAGCATTAATTATCCACCTTAGGCAGCTTTGGAACTACGCTTTAATACTGATTTATGTAAGCCAATCTCAGTCAAACCTACATTTGACATGTACCATGTCAAAATTATAACTTACTAAAATTATTTATATTTACATAATGCATATATATGTAGTATAATTGTCACAAATGCACCGTATATAACAAGCACACTCAATATATACAATTCAAAACTATGAAATCCATAAATGCCACGCATTTATTAATCAATTATTTAATTAACACTCTAAATATAATAATCTACAAACATCTATTAAATTTCAAGTACATCTTAGCTATTTGATATGCGATTAAAATTTCTTTAATCGTGATATAAATAACATATCAAATAATTAAGTGAAACTTAAAATATAATTAGCTTATTTAGACATATATTAACTAACGTAATATATATGATATAAATAATCATTGGAATGATAAATAATATTTTACAAACTTAAAAATAGTTTTTAATTATTCCATATTCATACGTTTAAAGATCATAATATTATTTAATTGTAAATTTGGTATTATAAATAATATTAGTCTAAAACAACTGAAATTGTTTTAATATATATTTGTAAAAATCTGCGAATTAATAACTTTCTTATACCTTAATTGATAAATGAACGATCAAATTGATTAAGAAAAAAAAACTATTTAAGTTGAATAAAATATAATATATTTTATTTGTAAGATACATCTCATAATAACTTGGTAATAGTCAGGAAGTGGCTAGTATTTATTTTACAGTTAAAGTTCTTGTAATAATAAATTCGATAATATTTCATAGCAAAATATTAAAGCAGGTAAGTGCATTTCTAGATGAAAAAATTAATATCATCTTTGAATATTTCATATACTTAGATATAATTAAATGAAATTTTGATTGTTCAAAATAAAATAAAATGGAATTGCTGTTTTTAGCAGTATTTCTGGTTTCGTTTTGTAAAATTCTAAATAACGAGAAATAATAATATCTGTCTGATGTCTTGTAGTTCTACATTCAAGATTTACATGTAATTTATTATATCGTTCGGATGGTCGTTTTACGGATAGCTAGTCAGCGATCTTGCACATAAAAAGAAATAACAGATATATCTTGATACGCATAAATTTTATCAAATGTTACATTTTTATGAAAATTTATGAAACACAAACAAAGATTCCCGGACCTAATAATTTCTGAAACAGCTACTTATCAGGTTTTATAGTTTTTGAATAAAAAAAATATTATTTTATTAATACCTATACAAGTAACGAAATTTAAAAAAAATGAAATTACCTAAGTTATTCATATAGGACAAAAAAGGAATATGTTCATGCCAATAAACTAAAAAGTAAAATATATTAATTAATACAAATTTAGCTAATAATAATTCATATAATTGACAATTTCGTATATTTCGAACAAATATATGTAAAAACATTTCATATACAGCCAATACTCAAAAGGTATATTTCTACAAGGCGATGGCAGTGTCTTCGTTGATCTTAACACAATTAACACGAGTATGTATATTGCATATGTACAACTGAATTGTTACTGGACATTTATCGCTTTAACTTAATCAATTACATTACTTTTAAATAGTGGACAATTTAATTTATTGAAAGTATGTATTTCCTAACTAAAGTACTTTATTTATATAAAAAAGTTGTACCCCATTTAAATGTAGTTATACTAAAATGTATTTAAATAACAATCATATTATGTTCAATTTGTCATAATCAGTACTGTATTAACTAGCCAATAATAATTACATCTGATAAAATTTTTGGACGTTATTTCTTTCCCATATTCATTATAATTTTCTATATTGTTTTCGAACCAAGCTATTTAAACCTATAATGGAGTGAATATAATTGCGTTTATTGAACTACACACCTATTACTATCAAGCAAAGACTGGGACATGTTATATCCGGCTCGGTAATATACTTCGATATTTCAAGTAGTTTGAAAAAATGTTTGATAGTAAATGCGTTTTTAAAATATGGTACATATTTTAAAAACGCTCAAAATGTGTTGATGAATGCTATTTACACTGCTTCAAATATTATAACGTACTTTCATCACTCATCGTGCGTTGGAAAAGAGTAATGTGTGAATTATTATGGATATCACAATACATAGCAACGGTGTTATGTTGTATATGTATGTTAATGGTGTATCGTATATAATTTCAAACTTTAAACACAGTGCGACGATATGCGCGTCTGAAAAGACATTACAATTCTGTATAAAATTTATTTCATTTGTTAAAGATTGGTTGAAACTAACCAACCCATATAACTTTAAGTACATACTTAATACTAATATATCAATGTTTAAAATGTAATCTTATGACTGAAAACGAATTAAAATAGAAAACTAAATTACGAATAACTTTTAGAGTCTTAGTTAAACTTTGGTATGACGTTATTAAAATACATTGTAGCATAATAGCATAAAATGTCAAGTTTCTCAAACCATTTTAAAGGCCAGTTAAATTATTAAAGGCATTCGGCCGTGTTCATGGAATCCGCTGCTTATTTATGAATACGCCCTTATTTGCAGTGAATCAGTTTAAGTAATGAAAGTTCACTTAATGGGTAAACTCAAATGAACCTATTTGACGTAAACAAGATATAGACATTAGTGCCACTAACATTATATTTCGAAGCTGTAGCGTAGAAAGTATGTACCTAGATCATATCTAGAACACACAAATATATTATTACGGGCAATTACCAATCGGCTTGATTCTTTAGCGTTGCGTAGAGAAGTTGGGTCACTCAGTGTTCTCTACCGCATTTATCATGGGGAATGCTCTGAGGAGTTGTTTGGTTTGATTCCAGCCGCTGATTTCCACCTTCGGACATCGCGTCAGAGCTTAAGGTATCATGCCCATCATCTCGATGCGTGGCGATCTACAACTGTGCGATTCCGAAGACATTTTTTACCAAGTATAACACCTTTGTGGAATCAGTTACCGAGGGCGGTATTCCCAAACGATTATGACTTAGGAACCTTCAAGAAAAGAGCGTATTCATTCCTTAAAGGTCGGCAACGCATCTATGATACTCCTGGTGTTGCGGATGTCCGTGGGCGGAGGTGATCACTTTCCATCAGGTGACCGACTTGCTCGTTTGCCTCCTCTTCTATAAAAAAAAAATATTTAGCCGAATTTCTAAAACGATTTCGAAAAAGCGTTTTTATTTAAAAGAGCGTACTTCTAAAATGGTCCTATTGCCAACATACCAGATGGACGAGAGAATTCTAGGGCTATTGAGAAAGAATACTTAATTTTTGTATACGTAGAAGTCTTATTGAAATCAAAGTCGGTTTTCGGACTGGTTTGTTGGTTTTTACAACGCTTAAAATTATAATCGTGAACAAAGAAGAAGGATGAGAACACTACTAGATTATAGATTTATTATGATATCAGAACTTAGGAATATCATAGAGCCCTAATTGAATCCTAATTTAATTCTCCTTACTTGAATAAAATTTAATTGGAAAGTTTTAAAAAAATCAAACAAATATTAGATACCTACTCATGTCTCGGATTATTTTAAACTGTTCTAACTTTTTTCATTTACGTGCTGCTATATGTATATATATAGCCCTATTTGCAAGTATCAAAGTTATAAAAAAAAGAACATGAAGACTAAACTAACATAAACCTATACTTGGTTAACTGTCTATTAATGTTTTTTTTTCTTTGGCTTCCTAGCCAAACGGAGAGCATATCTCTTGAGGGTCTTAGCCCTTGCTGAATCTTTGAGAATATAAAGATAAGAAGATTTATAAGATTTGCATCGGGTATTTGTTTATGCCTATAATAGTGAATATAGAATTTCACAAAGAAAAGTCTTTTTTAAAAAGTGATTAATTATTGGAATGAGATGATTAAAAACTTTTTTAAAAAGTGATTAATTATTGGATGATGTGTATTCGAACGTCGTTATTTCGCATCGCAAAAAGATTGCATAATTTATAGTGTAAACCCAAAGCCAAGTAAAACAAAGTATATTATATAATAAAACCAGAGAATTATTTTTCAGTTAACGTTATTCAATTATTAATTCGTCGCTTGTAGCAATTTATAAATACCCATAAGCTTACAAATCGGGACAAAATTATATACATATGCGGTCCCAGATGACATTTCTAACAAAAGACAGAAAATTGTAAAAACCTGACATTTATATATTATTCACCATAGCAAAAAAAAACGAATTAATTTGTCTTTTTTGTTCATATTGAAAAGATATTTGTTTTACGAAATACAAAACTAGCGTCTTTTTAAGTATGCGTATTTATTTACACAAGAATTAGTGTGTTTTCATCTGTAAAAAGTAATGTAAATCATTTGTAAAACGTTAAATGACACAAATATTTCTAGCTAATCTCTGCGATTTGCTCGGTATAGTATGTGCTTACCTTAATCACCGTAAGCGCACGTTTCAAATTTTATTGTGTCACAATCGACGTCAATAACAATAGTTCATCCTGCAAACAACTATGTTCATGGAATACAACACAAAATATTTAGCTAATCAATTTTACATTTAGTTTTCCAATATTCTGGCAAAGACAAAAGAAACTAGTAGTAGTGACAATGTATAAGCGACGCGTGTTTTTTCCGCGCTGCCGGTAGCTCGGATATCACTTTCAAGTAGAAATGGTTCGTCTATGACGTGAATAATACCATTAGTGCATTCGACGTCCGGTCTGAAGACATGAATCCAGTGGCCGTTCCATTCCACGTAGTAATCTGTTGGGGAAATATATAATTAAAAAGCAATTCACTCCAATCGATACCAGTAATTGATGATGAAAAAAATCATCAATACACAACAAATTAAATTAATCTATCTTCACCATTGATTTGTGTGCTATTATACTTAAGTTTACCTTTTTTCCTTTAATTAGAGATTTCGTCTTTTTATGCGATTAAAAGGCAAACAAACTCGGTCTATTATACTTATAAATACTTTGCATATGTATACGCTTTTTCATTTAAAATTAAACTCATACCCTTTAATAATTCATATATAGTATCAAAAACCACTTAGATTTAAGCGGGTTTATGGAACACCATAAGGCGTTTCAAAAACAAATGTTTATAAAAATGTCAATAATGTTTCCACTTTAATTCTCATAACTTATAGCTTGTTACGATCAGATAAGACCTTTATTTGTTTATAGTCTTTGATATCAGCTAGTTAAGCGACAAATAAATACATAGAAGCCACAATGAATAACCTAGTTGCAAATAGCTGAAAAATGCTAATATTATTTCGTTTCAATAATTTGTAATGTTTTTTAAAAAAAATATATGATGGCAAACAAGCAGACGGATTTCCTGATAGTAAGAAATTCCCGCCGCCTAGAGACACCAAATGTGGCAATGGTGTGTTGCCAATCTGAGGCCAGGTTGTTAGGCCTCGAGCAAAAGTAATAAATTAATCTATCACAGCAATTCATTAAACTGAAATTATTACTTTTTTCCCAAAAAATATACATTTGGATTGTTTAAAGACAAATCTTAAATGTAACATGCAAGTTTCTAAATCCATTTGTTTCCAAAGTCAATACTTTAGTTCGAAAGAAATACACTTCATTTACTTAATATATATAGACTATAAATTTAATTAGCATTTGAGATATTGATGTGATTATGAACATTAGGTGCAATTACCACGTTATTACTAACTGATTAATTGTTATTAGTGAAGATATTAAATCCCTTCTGTGGATTGTGGAAATATACATTATGTAATGTTGAAAGAAGTATAGTTGCTAAGATTGTTAGATGTGGTAACATTAGGTTAATCGAAAACATAATAGGTTTCGACATTTTAATCAAAAATAAAAGCTAGGTTAGTAGCCACATGTCATACCTACCTATGTCTTGTTGTGGACCCAAGCTTTTCATTCATGGGTAATTTGATACTAACATCGTGGTTTTTAAGACTTCCATTGACTTCAAACTCAAACTACTTTAAAGGGTTAGCATGAGTAAGATAGTCTAATTCTGCTTTGCCTACTTTTTCGGGGCTACGGACGTGAAGATACTTAAATGCAAGATAAATTTAGTGTTTCGTATTTATTTATATCGAGTGCCCCAGACGCTTAATGCAAGATATCAACAATGTCAATGATTGGATTTTAATGTTAAAGCGGATAAGTATGATATAAAAAAATAACAATAGATTGGACATTTGGAAAGAACATTGGTGGTAGTTCCACTGAGATCCTACTAAGCTTATTTAGGGTATATACTTTCAAATGAAACGAAAAAAAAGAGTTGGAGCATTTTAGATATGTCACAATTTGTGACGTTCTTAAGTCAACGTCTTTCGAGGAATAGATTGAAAGTCTGTAGAAATATCAAATACAAATTAATCTGCCAGCACTAAACGTGTTTTATCTCGTTCCATTACTATCGTTGAAAGAAGATAGCGATAGCTAAAATTTAGTTTAGGGCCGAATCACATAACAGCGTTGCGGCGCCGCGCCGCTAGCATCGGCAGTAGCGTCACTGCCGATTGTAGCGGCGCAGCACTATTTGTTTATTTTGAACAGAGTAATATATTTTTAATAACAAATAAGTAATCAGTTTCTCACAATGGTCCATGGTAGAGACACGTCTATGACACCGCAACGCAAACCGACAAATTTAGCGGCGCGGCGCCGCAACGCGCTTATGTGTTTTGGCCCATAGTGAGCGCAAAACAAAATTGCCATCAAAGCCTTTTTGTAATTATTAGGTACTTGGACAAGACAGCGGGCAACAATATGTTTGTTAGAAATTTACAGTTGTTGCCACCCTCGATGCAGTGTGACTTATGAGTCATTCGCTATCGTATTTTAGTGAGGTAAAGTTAGACAAACAATTTACAGGAATTGAAATTAGCTGCGTTTGAAACTAACTATGTAATGGAATCTTGGAAGTTTACATTCGATAACTTGGAATTGCCGTATCGGGTCGGAACTTCGCAACTGTGTTTGATATTATAAATGACAATATCGATAAAGGGTGGGCGTAAGTTTATTTTACGATAGAGAAGCGACATATCGAGAGTTTTGATTCTACTCACACTAAATTTATCGATATTTGTATTAATAATAAATGCGATATGGATAGGTGTAGGTATCCGGGCGATCTGAGTTGACATTCCAAGATGAAATCGCTCAAGTTTTATTCGAGGTTGGTGTTAAGAGTTTCCGAAACTGACATGGGTGTTTGAAAAGAGAAATGAATCAAGAAAAGCTAACGTTATCAAGGATAGTGAAATTTAGCGCTTGATACTCTCTGCCTACCCCGTGCGGGACTTTGCGTGAGTTAAATGTAAGTTTAAATTAGATTTTTTTCAGCACACGCGTCTCTTGATGTTAAGAGACAGTCGTAGCCTATAGAGACCATGTATGTTACAGGTGCGTTGCTGTCCTGTTGTCGGGTTGTAAAACTATAATGAAAGTCTACTACTCTACCCTCTGGACCGGAATATGACACTGTCGTTATGGCGCCAGGAATGGGTAAGTCAATGGATTCCTATACGGGTAAGTTATTGCAAAACACTCTACTAGCTGCAGTGGTCCTGTTGGTAATGACCGATACAACCTATGCTTGCCTCTTACGAGGTGCCTGATAGAGAGACAAATGGTCTATTCTACACAGAAGACGCGGCCTAACATGGGGGCATATAAAATTCATATATAATCCTTATCTTGTATAGTTGTTATAAAATCAGGAAACTAGGAAAAACAACATTATAATGTTTCCCATACAAACTGAACGGGAGGAAAGAAGTTCGCGGGAACAGCTAGTTATTAATAAATTATTTTAAATAATGCCAAGCAATTTGGGTTACAAAACCAAAATTGATTTGGAAACTGATTATAGGTTATATCAAAGGTCTGGTAAAACTATATTGACGCTCTAAACAGTTAACATTGTTTATCCATTTTCTTTATTCGTTTTTAAATTACAAAACATGTTGAACAATATTTGCCTTCGCTAACGCACCAAGTCGGCAAAAAATAATATAACATATTTTAACCGACTCAAAAAGGAGGTTGTTAATTTGACGTTTGTATGTTTGTTACGAAATTACTTGGCCAATAGCCAAGCGATTTTGATAGTTTTTTTCTAGCAAGATAGATCATGTATCCGAGGTAGTCCTACATTACTTTTATCATGTTCTGACAAGTGATATAGTTAGAAATGTATGCACTATGTATAACTCAAAAACTGAGTAGTAGGATTTTGATAAATTTTACGAGGGGCCATGTTGGAACCATTAGCTATATTCCGAAAAACTAATAATCAAATCGCGACGTTGTACCCAATGAAACAGTTGTAGTCAGTTATTGCAGTTTTACTGCTCTTAATTATAAGGAAACTCATATTTTAAGTCAACTTCACTAGAATGTGCCAGGCAGTGATCGTTTTGTATTCAACTTTTTCCTGTCCTAATTATGTTTTATTTTTAGTTTTCATATGGATTCGTGACAATAATTGGAGCAACAAAAAGAAATTATCCATCTGTTTACGCGTGATGCGATGAGCAAGGGAAATGGGGATAGATTTTTAAGAAGATATTGTCATTTTTTCAACTAAAATAGTATTGCCTTTTTCTTACTGATACACTTTTTTAATGTTTTAAATTACGCCAATAAAGTTCGTCTACTCTCGTGAAGAGATATGTCTATGAGGCGTGAACTAGCTGCAGCAGGAAATTGATAGAGCTTTCAGGAATTTTTAAAAATGTTCCAAAACTTTTGATTCGACGATGTGATTAATGACGCTGTGAAAAATATACGCTACATTTTTATCTAGCGAATAAAACCGCAGCCAACAGTTGGTGTTTTAGTACAGCTAAGCACACAAGTCAATGTGGAATAAAAAAATATCAGTTCAACTTAAATATGTCTATAATACCCAAAGTAAACAAGGTTGAAGCTTTGGGTATATCAGATGTAAAAAAAGCCTTTATTTTGCTAATTCCGCGTAAGCAGTGTAACTGTTGTGGCAAACAATCCTCCAAATGACACAGAATGTGATAAGCAACATGCAACACCTCCGCGATCAGAACACGAGTAAAGGGAGAACTCGGGAAACAATGTAAATTTTCACGTCCTTCGCATGTGACAGCCCTATGTGTGAGGTGGGAACTTTAGGTAGGGTTGTCACATGCGAAGGACGTGACAATTTATATTGTTTCCCAAGTTCTTCCTTTATTCGTGTTCTGATCGAGGAGGTGGGAGGTGGGAACATTAGTTAGGCTTGTCACCTTCTGTGTCATTTGGAGGATTATTTGCCACAGCAGTTACACCGCTTACGCGGAATTAGCAAAATAAAGGTTTATTCAACAGATGTAAATCTGTTATAATGGATTTCGGCAAAGTAACGCCTGATTCAATAAATTATCTTTGGACTCAGTAACACACACTGATATGTTTATTACATAGAAGCCTGTCCCTATCGGGAATCGAACCCAAGGCTCAAAGTTGATGCGGCTTGGCATGTACGTTAGCCCCACGATTAAATACGACGCGAAGCAAACATAATCGACAAACAAATCGAAACAATAAAGGTGAATCAATTACTAATACTCGCATTATCAAAAAAATATTACAACTATAAAAAATGGATGTAACTGTATCTGTGTGATATTTATAGGAATTATTTATGTTTTTTTATATATTGTAACATGCAGACAGACTTTTTGATAGCTAGTATAGCACGTTGACTACACACAAGATGTTTATGGTGCTTTGGCATCCAATGCCTTAAGCCTTTTGTGTACATAAGTTTATCAGCTACCCTACCATTCAAACCGTAACACATCATTCAGATACGTCAGATATGTATGAGTTTTAAATCATTTTAATTTAATATTGGAAAATAAAAAGTAAAACCTAAAAAGTAAAAAGGTTTTTAAAAAGTATAGATAGTTTTACTTTTATCTGACTCCTTGACTCGTAATCTAAGTGGATCCCGCGCGGTGGGCAGCACGAAGGGATGTGTTTCATTGGCCAGCAGCTTCAAATCCGACACAGTGTATTGCCGTCCCGCACGGATAATGTGCCGCTCCAATATTTGTTTAGTCTAGAAAAAGAAAATACTTAGTATTCTTATCACCTACTCGCACTTTAAATGGATTGTATTCATTTGGTTTTGTTAGTTTTACGTCACCTTAAAAGCCCAAAGGATTGACACTTTTATGGCTCTATCCACAAGATACATCAAACTTACTTTGGCTGAATCACTGGCCTACACTCATTTTGGTGCCTAAGATTTTGGGTATATTTGGAGAGCTGATATGAGAAATTTAGTCACTTTTTTTCATATCAATCAGCTCTTGTTCATAAAATCAATTTCAATACCAAAGCTTGCAGAATATAAGCGAATTACCGTGTCATTGATTGGTTTTCATTGATCTTTCATTACATACTCACCGCATATGTAACAAAACATATCAGGATCGTTAATACAGCATCTTAACATACTTGCCATAATTAATTTATACAATTAATGTCATGAAAGTAATTGTAATACGGACTGATTTCGAATAAAACCAGAAAAAGTTAAGATGAGAATTGCACATAAATTAGAGCTGTCAGCTTCCAATGCAATCTACTAGCAACAATGTAATTCATACTAGCTATTTTACCGACTATATATGCGAACAGAGCTTCACCAAATTAAAAATTGGTTTCTGTAGGCCAGTGTTAAGAATTAATAGGAATTAGGAATAATTCTTTCTCGTGTATTTTTAATTTACACTAACTCTTTTTCCGCAATTTCGATAGCAGCTTTCATTAACTTCAATATTATTTTCACACAACCTGTTTCCCTCGTTATACATCTTTAATGGCTGTTTTTTGTAAAAAAGTAGCATGTGTCTTTAATTTAGTGCATATCAAATTTCATTAAAATCAGTCCAACGATTTAGCCATGAATGTGAAACAGAAAGACAGATTTTTGTATTTATAAAATTAAGTGCAGATACTACCAGTAAGTAGTTTTTTATTTTGTTTGTGCTAAATTATAGAAATAACAATTACTCAGGTATAATAACACTGAAATAAAATTCATGTAATATCCAGAAGTAAATTCATGCTTCAAAAAAGTTGCTTGTGCTAAAAAAGGAAATAAAAAAAATACTCAGGCGAAATAAAATTCTTGTCTAACATTAAGAGGTAAATACAACTAATTTAAAAGTTCCATTGAATTTTGATGGCTAAATCCAAGTAAAATTATTTAACTTGCAATTTGCCGCTTAAAATACATGTTATATTGTGACAAAACGAAAAGACAGTGCGTAGTGAATGAATTGAACTTATCAGAAGCCGACTTTTTTGATGGGAAATCCCAAGTTAAAAAATTTTATTTGGATTTGAGTATAGATTTCCGCTTCTTCTATCAATCATTTTAATAGTTACTAGTCTCCATTGAAATCGAATCCTTAGTCAATCGGCGTCAATGTAAACCACGCGACTAATGAAACGATGAACTAACAAGTATAGTATAATATAGAATACATGTTAATTTATATATCAAATATAATACTGCGAGTAAGATTAAAACAGGTCACTTACATAATAGCCGAAATTCTCTTTGAAGAGAACCTTGTACGCAGATGGATGTTTAATCTGGAACTTAAGCCAGGCATGATCCCGGGGCACGAAATATGTATACCGATGCTCCATGTCGTTCAGCTGGTGATTAAACATCTGCCGCTTGCCCAGATTGTAAGTTATGCTAAAATAAAATCATACACCTGCATTATTACTAAATTTCTACAACCTTTCTCTAAATTATATTAAAAATTGATCAAACCCAAAAAAATTCAATGTAAGATGATAGTAACAGATAACTATAGCTTAAATAATATATGTATTACACACTTTATACTCGTATGTTACTAGCGGCCCACCCCGGC
This sequence comes from Calephelis virginiensis, assembly GCA_002245475.1. NCBI lineage: Eukaryota > Metazoa > Arthropoda > Insecta > Lepidoptera > Riodinidae > Calephelis > Calephelis virginiensis. Next base: position 183,281 of record NJDC01002360.1, read on the forward strand.
TACGCACGGGTATAAAATATACATATAAACCTTCCTCTACACTTTATTAAAAAACTGCATGAAAATCCGTTGCGTAGTTTTAAATATTTAAGCATACATAGGGACAGAGGAAGCGAATTTGGTTTATACTATGTAGTGATAGATGCATCGTGTCCTTTATTCGATATATTAGGCCCAGCAAGTTAACTTTTTATTCTACGCTCTAAAACCGCAATATGACAGTCAATAAAAAATACTGAAAGGTTGCAAGCCTTCATAAATATGTTACCGTAAGAATAAGAGTATGTCACAAGTATATTATGGTCAACAAAACATTCGGGGAAATAAAAATTCGGGCAAATGAAATTCTGGCATTTGGCAACCCTTTAAAAATTGTGAACCATTTAATATTTAATGTATTATTTATTAAATTGTCAAATTTGTATTTATAAAATATATTCTGGTATCTATTCAAGTATTTTTATGTATTAGAATCGTTGACAAACACCCAAAACACAAGCATATAATTTGCTTACTTTGGGGTTAGATTAAATTTGTGTAACTTGTCCAGGGATAATATTTATATTTATTTTTTTATTTTGATAGTTAATAATTTGACTACATAGAACCGTCAAATTGTTAACTGTCATCAAATATTTATACAACAGAACGAACCTATACTAACCTGATTCTTCTTACTTGAAGCTATTAAAGAAGAAGAAGTTACACTCCTAACAAATAACTGAGCCTTTACCATGAGTTTGTTTAGATTACGTTCGGTAAATTACGTATCGAAATCTAGGACACTTTTGGTTTAAAATGTGTTTCCCTTAGTTACCAATAGAGGCGCCTTTTGGCCTTTCTTTCAGATGAAGTCCATTAACAAAGTCAAAATAAGAGAGATGCCTGTACTTTAGAGGGAGTCAGCAGTAATTGTAAATCAGTTCTTTGTTATGGGTGTAACCTCCAATAGTTGTTTATAGTTTCATGGTCTTAAATTATATAAATATCACGCGCTGCCACCATTTTACGTTGTCATCCGTTAGCCCAACATAAACCAACGATGTTTTTGTACTTTTTGTTGAGTAATATGTATGCAATAATGAAAATGATAAATTAATATTGTTAAATATTATTTAATCAAATAGACGGCCAAGTGAAATTATACCAATGAATAATCATAATAGTGAAGATTTACTGCTAGGTAACGTTATTAAACTCCTATTTGTTTTCTAACTCTTATGTTACAGGACGAACTATTGCTACCTAATACCTACAAATCAGGTACGGTTCACAATTTTACGAATATTCAAAGAACAATCTGTAAACTTTGTCAATTCATTAAAAAAATGTAGGTTGGTCATGGATAATTTATATTAAAATAACTACGTTAAAAAACCGACTTCAAAACGAAAAAAGGGTAAAAAATTACATACATACATATCTTCACGCCAAGTCCCTTACGGGGTAGGCCAGAGTATCGAGTGCCAGACCTCACGATCCTGACAAACCTGTCTTGCTTCCTTCACATTCATAACCCTTTTCATACAAACACGCCGGTTTCGGAGACTCTTGACACCACCCTCGGATAATATCCGATTGATCTGATCGTGAAATGTCAGCCTTGGTCTCCCCGGGTACCTACATCCATCCACATTCGCATTGTATATCTGCTTTGTCAATCTTTCATCTGTCATTCTTTCCACATGACCGTACCAGCGGAGCACGCCCTTTCGCATTTTAACACCAATACTTTCTTTCAATCCCACTCTTTCTCGGATCTCACTGTTACGAATGCGGTCAGCGAGCGTTACACCACAATTGGAAAAACCAAATTTTCTCTTTGTTGCTCGACCCGGGATTCGAACCCGGGACCTCATGCAGTCAAGTCCAACTACTGAACCGCTAGACTAGAGAAGCGATTGCAAAACTCCACCGCCTCTCGCTTTTTACGAGATTGGTAGGAAAAAAATTAGGTTAAGCTTTGGAGTAGGACGTGTAGACTATTTTAATCTTGAAATTTCAACGGGTAGCGTTGGAGAGTAAAAAATTATAAAGATTTAATATGATTTATATACTACCATTTATTAACTATTATATAACCATTTATTATATATTATTTATATGTGCCATTTACTACTAGAGAAGTGACGTAAGGAAGTATTGGCGTAGGAAAGTAACGACCCCACCGCCCGTTGTGTGGTATGTACCACCGGCGCAATCAGTCAACCGACGAACGGCGGTCAAACCGTTCCAAGATCTTTGTGAAAACTGTCACCCTACTGCTTATCCCCATAGCGCTCGTCAGGCGTGAGGATTACATCAATATAGGGGATAATGACCAACTTAAAAATCCTTAACCCTCACTTTCCGGCAGCTCCGCTTAAGCGAGTCTATAGTAGCGGACTAGGTAAAGGCAGAGCAGGATTTGCGGAAAATCCACGGACGGACTCAGGCTATCAGCTGACTAACCTGGTCCTGGTAACGCACAACTGCCGCACGCTCCGGTCTGACTGACAAAAAAAAAGTATCTTCACGCCCATATCCCCGAAGAGGTAGGCAGAGGCACAACGAGCGCACCCACGGCTAGCCGAAGATACTAAGTCCCACAATGTGATATATGGCAAGCCTATCGCCAACCGGGCACATATCCTGTCTCGAGCAAAATTGTTTTTATTAGAAAATTGGAAAAACCAAATTTTCTCTTCTCTGTGGTCTAGTGGTCCGGGTGTTGGACTTGACTGCATGAGGTCCCGGGTTCGAATCCCGGGTCGACCAACAAAAAGAAAATTGGATTTTTCCAATTTTCTAATAAAAGATAGGCTTGCCACCTATCACATTGTGGGACTTAGTATCTTCGGCTAGTCGTGGGTGCCTTAGTTGTACCTCTGCCTACCTCTTCAGGGATATGGGCGTGAAGATACTTTTTTTTCTCGTTGTTGCTCGACCCGGGATTCGAACCCGGGACCTCATGCAGTCAAGTCCAACTACTGAACCGCTAGACGAGAGAAGCGATTGCAAAACTCCAACACCTCTCGCTTTTGACGAGATTGGTAGGAAAAAAATTAGGTTAAACTTTGGAGTAGGACGTGTAGACTATTTTAATCTTGAAATTTCAACGGGTAGCGTTGGAGAGTTAAATATTTAATAACTAGTCTACGCGGGCGAAGCCGCGGGTAGCAATTAGTACGTAATATAGCTAAGAACCTTGTCGGTCACATCAACATCAAAAAGCGCATCGAAATCGGTTCATCCGTTCAAAAGATATAATGCCACAGACAGACACACACATCTACCACACAGACAAGTCAAACTTATAATGCTCGTAATTTTCGGTCAGGGACTGAAAAAAATATCGTGAAGTACGCAATGAAATCGCAAACTTTTTAAAAGAAATTCTGAAACACACCAAGAATTTTATGAATCAATTAAGCTTGGATCTCGGAAAAGCTTTTACCTTGTCACAGTTGTTGAGAGTACTGACAACGTATATTTTTTACACACTTTTATTTTACAAGTCTTTGAGTATTAGCGGTTGCGGTATTTATATTTATACAATATGTATTCCTAAATCGTATAAAAGTTAGTTTTAACACAATGTTTTTAACATTATTTATGATGAATATCCGCACTGCTGGTTCGGTCATGTGAAAAGAATGATAGACGAAAGAGTGACAAAGCAGATATACAATGCGAATTTGGATGGATATAGGTACCTGGGGAGACCAAGGTTGACATTCCTCAATCAGATCGCTCGGATATTATACGAGGGATGTGTCAAGAGTCTCCGAAACCGGCGTGTTTGTATGAAAAGGATAATAAATGTGAATTAAGCCAGACAGGTTTGTCAGGAGCATGAGGTTTGGTGCTGGATACTCTCTGCCCTCTGCCTACTGCGTAAGGCACTTGGCGTGAAGATATGTATGTATGAATATATATGCATAGTTGAGATTTTATAGAAAATACCATCGGTAGCAGTGATTAATTTCTTTTGTTATATTTATCTCTCAATCTATTCATACAATACCAGAAAACTGCTGGTTTGAATTTTAGAGTAATGAAATGAGAGTTGCAAATAATATAGTGGTAGGATTACTATAATATATAAAAGAGAAATATGTTGTTATTGATTCAACTAAAACAAAAGTTTAAATCTTGGCTTGTCCTAAATACAATTTGTACATCTAAACAAAAAATTAACATAATAACAAATCTCAGACGAACCCTCAACGAATTCAAAAATATATTAATTACAGCGTGGGTCTCTGGAAAGCCATTACGTCGACACAGTTGCTGAGAGGGTGTCATTACAAGGTATATTCTGTTTGCATATCTTCATTTCACACGCTTTTATGAATATCATGTTTTATTTATTTTATAATACATAAGTATGACTTAATACAACCCAATTTATTATACGGTAATAGTTTTTAAATTCTGTATTATTTTTAAACATATACTCTCTAGTCTAATAGTAGTTGAATCTAGTCTTGTAGTCTAGTAATACTAGTAATACGAGCACAACTGTAAGGTTTACATACATACATACGCATCCTAACCCCAAGTCTCTTATGGGAAAGGCAGATAGTATCGAGTACCTACCAAACCTGACGATCCTGGCAAACCTACCTCCACATTCATTCAAACAGGTCGGTTTCGGAGACTCTTGACATCATCTTCGGATAATACCCGAGCGATTTGATCGTGGAATGTCAATCTAGGTCTCCTCGGGTACCTACATCCATCCACATTCGAGTTGTATAGCTGCTTTGTCAATCTTTCATCTATCATTCTTTCCACATGACCGAACCAGCGGAGCATGCCCTGTCTTATTATAACACCAACACTTTCTTTTAATCCCACTCTTTTTTGGATCTCACTGTTACGAATGCGGTCAGCGAGAGTAACACTACAGATTTTCGGTAGCGTTATCATTTTGACCGCATTAATCCTACTCTCATGCTTTTTCTGGCTTACCCAACTCTCATTTTCATCCAACAACTTTGGGATAAGCACAAAATTATGCAAATCAAGGTATTTCATTCACTTGTTCTAGCACTACATCATCAATTAAAACTCTAACATCGATTCTGGCTTCGTAAATACAATAACTTTGGTTTTCTTGGCATCCAAATGTAAGCCCATTTTCATACAATCACCTTTCATAATTGAGCTGTGACCAGTGTATGCAACACTGGTCACAGCTCAGATGATATATAGTCCAAAAGTACAGTACAACATCATCTGCATAAAGCGGACAGTTCACCACTTGGTCACCCATACGCATTCCCACATTTATTGACCTTACCTTTTGAATACATTTGTTCAAATACAAAATAAACAAGCTGCTGATGTAAAATAAGCCTTTATTTTGCTAATTCCGCGTAAACAGTGCCTCGACACCGAGGCATCTTCAGGAAATTGAACGTCGTTTGTACGGTACGTACGTCGAGTGCGAATTGGTGTTCTCTGTGGTGAGTTTTTCGACAAAGTTGGCGAAGAACGTGACAAGTGGTTTTGTTTCCCGAGTTCGGACTCTATTCGTGATCTGGTCGTTCGTGGTCTGGAGGTGGGAACTTTAGGTAGGGTTGTCACATGCAAAGGACGTGACAATTTATATTGTTTCCCGAGCTCTTCCTTTATATGTGTTCTGGTCGCGGAGGTGGGCGGTGGGAACGTTAGTTAGGCTTGTCACATTCTGTGTCATTTGGAGGATTATTTACCACAACAGTTACACTGTTTACGCGAAATTAGCAGAACAAAGGCTTATTTTACATCTGTTATAATGGATTTCCGCAAAGTAACGTCTGATCTAATAACTGTGCTGTTAACACTCAACCCTGGATGACGCCAATGTTGAAATCAAACCTAATCGACATGTTGTCCACACGCACACATGCTTTACAATCTAAATACATATTATGCCCTTATTAATAAAAGTTACGCGCCTTTTGATCTGGTGTGTAACTTCATTTTTTGTAAGCGAAAATGAAGTTGCACACCAGATCAGCGGGCGCATAAGTATTCTATTATTATAGTATAATTATTATAGGCGCATAAGTATTATGTATCTATTTATATAGTATATAGTATATGTAGTTTAGTAAAATGTGATATTACTTGTATTATGATATACGCGTCAAAATACTCAAGAGAAAAAAGATAATCGTTACTTAATACTTAATTAAATTACTTAGCCAACATAATTATTCTGTTTTTAATTATTGATACAGTTTGTTTTGAGATTGCTTTTTATTTTTAGTACGTATACTTATCTTATTGTCAGAATTACAATTTATTTGTAAAAGTGTACTTGTGTTTAATCTGAAAGAGTGTACTTCCGAGGTGGTCCCACCAAGACGGGATCTGATGGGATCCTTCGTAAATCGAGGAAAATTTTGTAAAAAAAAACATACAATCTGCTATATCTCTTCGGCTTAGCAAAGACTTATCTTAAAATGAGTCAGTCGTTCTTTATAAGATGTAAAAGTTTTACACTTATTATCCTTATATGTCAGACAATAATGAATTTCTAACCATCAGGAAATCCGTCTGCTTGTTGGCCTTCCAATATCATAGAAAAAACCAGGACCAACTATAAGTAAAGTAATATTAACTTTTGCTTTTAACAAAAACAGTGAAGTACATTCTCCGTTATATTTATTATACAGGCATGCAGACTCTCGCAGGATTGGCTTACGTGTTAAGCCATTAAACCCGAACAAACAAACTCGCTTTGCATTTATAATATTAGTGAGGCTGAGCCAGGCAACGGGAACAGGTTGAATTAATTTAATAGTTTACTTAACTTTGTTTTCATGGTTTTTTTATGAATATAAAACTAGGTTACCTGAAATTTTCATGGCGTTTTTAAGAACGTAAGGTATTTTATAACGCGATTGATAGATTTTTTTTTCACCATCATGCTATAACTAAGACATATTAATAATCAACCCTAATCCAAAACTTGCTGTCCAAGATTGATATTTTGATCCATTTTTATGTTATCACTCGCCAGTTGTCACGTTGTGGGTACTTATAAAGAACATTCCATAAGAACCACCAACGTTCCTGGAAAAGCCGCACAACAACACATCGTACGATGCTACCTCTCACCCCTCGCCTCTCCGTGATTAGCGCGCGATCTATATAAGCTCACCTAACCACGAGGCCGCACTTGATATTCTATCGGGACCTTCCCAGCGAGGTTGCCTTTTGCCTGTGCACTGTCCTTACGCTGCCGGACAGGCAACTACTAAATTAATAAATAATTGGTCACTTAAGGCTACAGTTAGCCAATATATTTACAAAAGTGCTAATAAACCAACATACACCCGCCTTAGGTAAGAAACTTCTATTAATTCTATTTGCTACTGTGCTTATACATGTATGTATATATATATTTATTTATTTGAATAATTATTTATGTATTTATTCAAATGTATGTTTATCTAATTATAGTATGAAACTATTTCCTCTCTAGCAGACCGGGCGACATCCCTACGCAAGAGCTTATAATGCTATGTATATATATATATTATGTACTTTTCTTCTGTGTTATTCAGGGGGCTGGTTCCAAGACTACGTCGCCGGGAATATTGTGAGAGATCTGCAAATGTAGATCCTCCTATTCCCGTCGATTTCCTTTTGGCACCTCTCCCTGACTCCTGCTTTCGACTTTCAGGGTTCTACGGTACGGCTACCTAAACTACTCCTACCTATCGCACATATAAGAGATCTATCTATAATAACGCCCTCCAGTCGGAGCCTGACGGGATTCACTAAGTTGAGCGTTTACCCCGGAACAATACAAAGGAACACCAGGAGGGGTGGAGCGCCCAGGACCGAGAATCCCCAGAGTTAAGGCCTCTCTCTCTTTACCTACTCTAAAATATCAGTTATAAGGTTTCCCAGGACCTACGACTCCGGGTAATTGTAGTATCGTCGATATAAATATTCACATGTAATTTTTGTTACCATATAAATTCTGTTTACAAAGACATACTTTATTTTTTTTCTCTCTTACATTAGAAGATTCTTGTGTAGGCCTCCTCGAGGCTACAGTGGCGCCCAACGTGGATAGGATAACTATGGCAATTAGATATAGGATAGGCTGGCGGATACGCAGCTGTCTAGATTGCTTGAAATCCATCTTTAGAGATGCATTATTAATATCGGCCGTTAGACGTAACATGGAGGATGAAACTAAAGAAAACTGTGAATATATACTGAAGGAAAGGAAACTAAAGACCTGAAAAACAGCTGGTTGTAAATAATGAAAACCTTTATCATTTAAAGTTGGAGGTTTTTCTGCCTTTATTGTTATTTATTCATTGCAGCTTACATATAACATATATATGCATTGAATATTTAAATTTATCATCAGTAGTGTTTCTGTATGTTAACAATAGTTATATTTTGGAGCAATAGTTAAAACAATATATCTAAAAATATTTTTTCAAGTTCTTCTGAATAAGAAAGTACGATTTCTTTCTTTTTTATCTCTCTGTCAATATTATCCCAGCAATTTAATCAATTTGTATAAAACCTGATTTTTAGATTATGTCTTGAAGATGAACAAATATTTTTTTATGTACTAACATAAACAATTTAATATTTCTTTGCTTACAACTGCAATGCTACTAAGTTACCCGTGTAACAACTACAATTTAGTAAGACGGGTAACACAATATTTTCATTTCGGAGGGTTAGGTAGCCGGTAAACTTACTTTTGCTCTAGGCCTAACATCTCGGCCTCAGGTTGGCAACGCACCATTACCACCTTTGGTGTTTCTAGGCGGCGTGAATTTCTTACCAACAGGAAATCCGTCTGCTTGTTTGCCTTCCAATATCATAAAAAAAACACGGGTAACAAAGGAAATAAACTTACTTGAGCATGGGATCTGTTTTGATCTTCTCAAACACCGTGGTGTAGGGCACGCCCAGAACTCTGTCGATGATGTGAACAAATCCATTTGTCGCTGCTATGTTTGTCTGTGTAACAGTGGCGTTCACGCCTCCTCCTTCTACTGTCAGTGTGAGGTTGTTCTTGTGGTTGATGACGTTGAAGTAGAGGTATTTTCTTGATAATGCTGTCGGCGCCTGATAGATCTAGAAAAATATAAATTTGGACAAAACACACAAGTTTAACTATTGGAATAGGTATTTAAGTGTATTTTACATAGAAGTATAAGTATGCTACATCAATTATTTTTATTTTATATAGTGTATATTAGAACATTAGTAATTTAAATACCTAGATTATAAATACGTACAGTAGTACTGTTTAAATTATGCGCTTCGGCTATATCGCCAAGCTTCGGAAATCCGAATGCATTTTAAATATTTCAATATAGAGTTGTTACATATTACACATAATTATTTTTTGGATTAAATGACCGAATCTGGTCAGCCAATTTAATAATAAAAGTATAAAGTGTAAAAAGAGTAAAAAGTGTAAAGCCGAAGCCCGTAATTTAAATAGCAGTACTGTTTGTACATCCTATTAATATTATAAATGCGAAAGTTTGTAAGTATGGATGTATGGATGTTTGTTACTCTTTCACGCTCGAATGGCTGAACGGATTTGTCTGAAATTTGGAAGACAGATAGATTGTGACCTGGATTAACATATAGGCTATTTTTAATCCCGATCGCACACCGGGTTTCTGTGAAAACGCGGGTGAAGCCGCAGGTAGCAGCTAGTTTATAATATTAAACTGGTACAGTGAACTGTGTGAAATCGCCTTTGTGGTCTAGCGGTCCGGGTGTTGGACTTGACTGCATGAGGTCCCGGGTTCGAATCCCGGGTCGGCCAACACAAAAAAAATTGGATTTTACCAATTTTCTAATAAAAAAAATGTTGGTCGGGATTAGAAATGTGCCCGGTTGGCGATAGGCTTGCCACCTATCACATTGTGGGACTTAGTGTCTTCGGCTAGTCGTGGGTGCCTTGGTTGTACCTCTGCCAACCTCTTCGGCGATATGGGCGTGAAGATACAGTGAACTGTCGCTAGCCTCTTTACTAACGATATGGTTGAATATTACTGTTACAATTAGTAGCTTTGTGTTTTTTAATGTCAAGTTTTGAATTTTACCGATTTATGAATGCTATCAAAAATTAAAGATCTCAAAACAATCTAAAAATGACGCACAAGGCTTTAGGCTATTTTGTGAAATAGAAAAAAAATCTGTTTTTGGTTCAAAATTGGTATCACTGCAACTAGCATAATGGTCACTTTACCCATTAATTTAATCGTAACATTAATGTCTAGTATTGTCGTCTTCTAATTAAGAAAGCTTGAAAACTTAGAACGCGAAGAGTAAATACATCTAAACAAGCCTCAAGTTAGCGATGAACGTTTACATCTTGGCTGTCTATTGGTAAGTATTTGTCATTGTCAGAAAATTTGTCTATTTCTTTGCCTTCCCAAAAAAACAAATCGTGTATGGTATAATGTAATCACTAAATCATACAACATTTTAACTTTTAAATCAAGGCCATCATAATAAAATAAAGCTGTTATCAATGCCAATATTTTCAATATATATAAACTGCAATTTTATAATTTGTTGTACGTCTGAACATAAGAATATATAAGCATTCACTTTGTTAGCCATTATTCAATTGTAATTCAAATGCTGTGATAAAATATCAGCAAAACATATAGTATAATGGTGGCTCCACATTATTCGTGTAGATATACGATGTCCCTTGCATTTGCCAGAATATTCGACGTACGAGCAAATAGGCAATAGCACCCTGGACAAATTATACTAATTATATCTAACCCAAAGTAAAAAATATATATGCTTGTGTAAAGAGTGTTAGTCAACGATATTAATACATAGAAACACTTAAATAGATACCAGAACGCATTTAACAAACACGTTTATGTGTTCATTACCCAAACGCCTCCCCGGTCAGGCATCGAACGCGAGCCTTATGTTTGGTCGGTGGAGTAAGCCCTGTACGCTAGCCCCGCGACCAACGAAGCTGTCAAACAGAATCTTCCACACAGGAAGATAAAAACCAAAAAAAAGATACATTATCTTTATGTTGATGTTTGTGATAACGTTTTGTGTACAATAAAGATATTATTATTATACACGATTTACGCCAAATAAAGCTACCAAAAAGTAAATTTGCTGTATCAAATCAAAAAGAACGTGATGCGATGTGCTTTTAACCAAATTGACGTTGCACTTGCAATTTATGTGAGCTAACCATGTATAGCTAGTATGTTTGTGTGTTTGCGTAGTATCTCCTTTGATGTGTGTCAAAAACTAACAGACGTTCGGTAAACAGTATTCGTTATTGGTGACATTTGCCGAATGGCCAAATAGAGCAATTATAATACACTCTCTACACATGAACGTTATTTGTCAAATAGAAACAACTAGCTATGTGTGGAGCCACCTTAAAGGGCGTCTGAGGGTTAATTGTCTTACATAAGTAAGTTTTTTTGGATACACATACACATGTCATAATGCCTATAATACTGTAATTATATTACAGTACTAGCTGTTACCCGCGGCTTCGCCCGCGATAAATTGAGATGTAAGCTATCCTATCTCTCAAGTTGGATCGAACTGCACATGGTGTGCAAATTTTATTATAATCGGTCAAGTGGTTTTGGAGTCCATTGAGGACAAACATTGTGACACGAGATTTATATATATATATTAGATAGATAGATTGGCGTTATGACAAATGAAATTAACAAAGCCGTAGTCTAATCTGAGAGTCGTGAGAAAAGCTTATACCTTAAAAAAGCTGCTAAATAATTTGCTACAGTAATAAAACCCTCTTCCCTCGCACGTCACGTCTTCTGTGTTTCTTAGAAATAAACCTTTATCACAACTCTGACAGAAAAAGAAAACACTGCTCGCTGTAAATAAATAAAACTGAGGCAACGGACGGTTAACCAAACAAGAAGTAGTTACATAAGAGGTAGCCTAGTAGTAACATATCTATTTTTTTAAACTAAATTTTAAAACAGCTTCGCCAAGGTATCCTTAGAAAGTAGCCAAGCATTAATAAGTTAAAAGCCAAGTGAAAATTAAAGTCGTAGTGTCATTAGTACTCCGCCGTACTCCGAGATGCTAATTAACATTAATTATTACATTATAGATCGCCTCGTTAGTTAAGGGGCTAGCGTACACGCCTAACTCCACCAACTAACAGCGAGGCTCGGATTCGATTCTGGACGGAGGCCGACATTTGTGTAATGAACATTTAGATGTGTACATTTCCGGGTCTGGCTGTTTATTAAATTTATTCTAGTGTCTATTTAAGTATTTCTATATATTAGTATCATTGACTAGCACCCGTAACACAAGTACATAATTTGCATACAAAAATTACTCTGGTTCAGGGCTTCCCAAACTTTGAGTCGCGACGCCCTAGGGCGTCGTGGCGCAGTCCCAGGGGTGTTGCGTGTCAATGCGACGAGTCCAGTGAGTTATCTGAGTTTAGAAACCAGTAACTAGACTTGTACTTATTATGACTGGTACTTTTTTTAGGCCACGGGGTGCGGCCTGGAGTCAGAGCGGGAGTAAGAAGAGTCATAATAAATATAATTTGATCCGGAGGAGCGCCCCCTCCTCTGACACTAAGTGGGTTAAGAGGCGTCGTTAAAATATAGCACGACCAAAGGGCGTCACAGTACAGATAAGTTTGGAAGCCCTGCTCTAGTTGAATGATACAAAATTAATATTAGGTCGTATTTTTTTAGAAGCAACTAATTAGGATGCGGATTGAAGTAAAGTAACAAATATTTAAATTATGCGCTTCGACTTTACACTTTTTATTCTTTTTGCACTTTAATCTTTTATTTTTAAATTGGCTGACCTAATCTAAATTTAAGCGAAATTATTAATTATGTAATAACAACTCTATATATATCTTTAAAATACATTCGGATTTCCGAAGCTTGCCGAATATAGCCGAAGCGCATAATTTAAGTACTACTATACTGAGTAGGTTAGTGCACATATTATTTATATCTATACATATAATAAATCTGTAGAAGGGTCAATTCTGTACATTGAAAATATTGAAAAAATAAATAGCAGGGGGATGTTACTGGATCGATACCAAACCCAAGTATGTGATTAAAAAAATTTTTGTCTGTCTGTCTGTATGTTCAGGCATCACGTGAAAACTAACGGTTTGATTTCGATGAAACTTGGTATAATTATACCTTATTATCCTGGGCATAAAATGAGATCCTTTTTATCCTGGAAAAATGCGTAAAAAAATCTTAATTTTTCAGTTTTAGACCGACATCAGCGCGGACTGAGTCGCGGGCAGAAGCTAGTTTAAAATAAAATGCTATTCCATCGAGCGTCAAACAAAATATATTTTTTAATCCAGCATGCAGAATAATAAACATAAATCACAAAAAAGTAATACATATCGAATAAAAATGATTATAAAAAAGCGAAATTTATGTTTATAAGGACTCTTATTTTTTTTCAAATAAAACAATAAATTTGCTTGTAATAAATAAAAAAAAGTGTTTTGAATGACAGACTAGTGTTTTTTTTAAATTCCAAATTTTCGAATGTTATTCGGAAGTCATACTGGTTAAACCACATTTAGTTCAGCAGCGTTAATAAATACACAATTCGTATTATTGATGAGCACCATCAAATTTTAAATTAAAAAAAAAACGAAATATAAATAGAACTAAACAGATTTTAAATAGAAACAATAATAAAATCCATCGCAGAAAACACAAACTAAAGAAATATTCTTATTATATTTTGAGGTATAAATATAACAACGTAATTTAAATAAATCGTGAAATATATTTTGTTTAATTTATTTTCTTCTGAAAAACTTACATCTAAATTACACAGTACAAGTTTCGCCAAACTGTGAAGCAGTTTGTTGGCGATGCGCTAATATAATTATTATTATCATAATATGTAGTCGTGCTAAAATTTCTTGGCGCAGAATATGTATGATTTGTTGCGTATTTGTATTAACTACCGATAAGAAGTATCTTTCTTCTTCCTTTCTTGTAAAAATAGCTTCCTATCGTTTTTCAAAACGATCTGAGTAATGCAATGTGGTAATTTTCTCCCCCATTAACCACGAGGCCCTCAAAGACACAAAGAGGTTTTTTATCTGTTTTTAACGATCATCTTAAGTACTATGAATAAATTTAACTGCACAATATCTTTTCAATATTTGTACCACTGTTATATAAATATCCCGAAGCAGAGGCAAACCTTCGATATTTTATAAAAGCTAAGCTAAGCTGGCTGTGTTTCTTATGTCTGTCGGATCTTCTTGGTGAATGTAAGCGCTTTAAACAAGGCAGCCTCGGTGTTGCACGTACTTAAAAACAATATTAGGTTATAACAATTGAATGTTCATATCAAAGTAGAAATTTTTATTAAACAAATATTTAATCTTTTAAATGACATAAAGGCTGAATTTTATACATTTGGGTAATGATTGTGAGACTCTTTCGATGATTTCAATCCTAGTTTCTAATCTATTTTACTACACATTGGCTAACCGATATATTCTTAAGCTACTATGATGAAAACTTCAAAATTAACACATCGTTTCTACCTGGGTAAGAAGTATCCCCTAAAAACCTTTCGCTTTTATGAACTTATAAAGGCATTGAGAATATACATACCACATAAATAGAAAAGTAAACAAAAAACAATTTAGAAAAAACAATTCATAATCGCTAAAATGTTTAATCTTATTTCGCATACTTTGCTATTTTTATAAGTACCTAATACTTGATACGAATATTCAAGTTTAAAAGAGTTTTAAACCATTTTTATAACAAAAATAAACAACACCATGTACATGTATATACAAAAATAACATACTTTGTCAGAAGGCTGTTCCAATAAGCAGCAAAAAAGTAATAAAAATATATATTTTAAATAAATGTTACACAAAATGTGATAACGTTATTGCGACACAGCTTTTATGAAATGAAACGTATTTATTGCAGTAGAAACGAATAATTAACAGAGAAATTCATGAAGTCGATAAACATTTATGCATGTCCTCATAAAAACAGTATATTGCTTTTTCGAAATTTACTTTAAAAATATGTACGTAGAGGCGAATTGAGCTATTTTTTAAGCACTATAATAAAATGGTTCTAGATAAGGATTCTTTTAAACAGCCGCACTAAGAGATGCCAATTAACATTTAAGTTATTATTAAGTCACATATTTGTACAGAAAATATCGACTTAATGACTGATTAAAAGATAATTACAAAATAATAAATCATAAGTGATACATAAAACAGTACAGGTGTTTCGTTATTTAAAAACATGAATATTTGGAAGTGTTACCAAGCGCCGACGATGGAAAAAATCAACGATAATTGGCGTGTCTGAGTGCAGTCATTAGTCTGTTAAGTAACAGTTTGAATAATCAATTTATTCTTCTATTCTAGGTATCTGTACCTTTATTGAACTAATGAAATTCAGGCTAAAATTGCAAAAAAGCGACACCTACGTAGTCATTACTATTTTAGCGAAGTATTCGTCTTGTAACTACATAAAAGTTATTTAAACTTTGTATTTTGATTAGTTTTGATTCGTTGAGTACGTAAAGGTAGTTTTTATGGCTCAGTTTAGACCGTTTAAAATTTAACCTAAATTAAAATGTTAGTCACAACTACAACACTCCTAAAACGTTTTTTAAACACTGAGCCAGAAAAACTAAGTTTACATAACAAATTGACACTTGTAAGTTAGGTTTAATTAGCTATATTTAAATAGTTATATAATATGAAATTAATAAATAGATTTGCAATTTAATATTTTATTTCATTATTTTAAATCAAAGTGCATCAAAATTGTAATAAATATATAATTTTATATTTTATTTAAGGCGCTATACGTCCTAAATATGCCGAATCGTCCTCACGAATATCTTTAACTATACCTTTGAGAACGGGCAGTTAACAATAACTTTTTATGTCTACTAATAGAGATACAGCGTGAGCGCCTGCAAATATAATCATAATAAAAAAGGGTTTATTGGGACGACCCATATTTTCTTCTGTAAACATATCTTCAATAGAAACTGATGGAACTAATTCTTTGAGACGGGAACGTCACAAAGTGTGTTTTTTGTGAAAGTTTGCGATTTTTCTCTATCCAGCCAAATATATTTATTTGTGTTTCATTTTCCAAACTTACCTCAAGAATTTGGTTTGTTTGAAAAACTATTAGTACACATAAAAATATTGTTAATCATCCGTCCTAAAGGTAGTAATAGATATTCGTGAAGATATTTCCGCATATTTGGGAAGTATATCGCCTTAAGTAAATGTTTTGGTAAATAGCGCTTGAAGCAAGTCAGCCTCGATGTTGCATATACTTAGAAACAATATTAAGTTACTCGCAACAACTGAATATTCTTTGAAAATTTTAAACATGCAATTTAAAATGTAGTAAAACGATAAAACTTAGACATTTTTCAATTCCATGGACATTTATGGAAAGTAAAGAATATAAATTACGTTACGCCCCTATTCGACTTTTCACAGCCCAATACATTCAAATAGCGTGAAAATGTTTATATAAATTTGCATCAACCCGTGCAATGGAATAAAATTATTAATTTATTTACTGACCTGGTTCATATTGTTTTGGATAATTGTGTCCAACGGTAATCTCTCCCGTACTAAATGCAGATTCAGAATTTCCATTAATTTTTGATGATTTCTAAAAGAACAAAGCATATTAAAGACATTATAAAGACTTATCTACTTTAAAAAATTGAAATAGTAGGTTATAAATAACTTCTTTGTAATGACCGTTAAGCTGTTTGGTGATATTAGTATTGTGTACTAGCTATCCAGCGAACTTTGTTTAACTCGTTCAGTTTGTATGGGAAAAATTAAGATGTTGTTTTTCCCAGTTTCCTTGCAGTTTTTTCCCTTTTTCTTATCTTTTAAACCTTCCCTGGACTTGAACAAGTAATTCGAAATCAAAGTTAGGCAAATCGGTTCAGCCGTTCTCGAGTTTAAGCGAGACTAAAAAACAGCAATTGATTTTTATATATATACTAGCTGTCCCAGCAAACTTCCTATCGCTTGACATTAATACTAACTTTGATCCAATGTGAAACATTCCAAAATCAACAACTGCTTATTATTAAAAAAATAATTAAAAAAAACATTTTCCAGGAGACCAAATTGTGAATCTAAACCATTCTCGAATTTTCTGGAACACACATAATATATTTCATCAAAATCGGTCCAGTCGTCTAGAAAGAGTTCAGTGCCAAACACACGAACACAAGAAATATACATATTAAAATAGATAAAAATTAAAAATATATGTAGCATCATGTATCCGAGGTGTTATTAGCATTAACGTTTCGCGTCTTTCAAATATCTAATTTAATGTAGGAATATGATTTCAAGAAATTCGTTGTTTGTTCCTACTCTATTAGGGTTCCGTAGCCAAATTCCGGAAAATTCCGTTCCGTTGTTTGAATTAAGGAGGTGTCCTTTAATTATGTGGGGCGTACATGGGGTTGGACGTCAAATATAAATTTGATTTTTCCAATTTTCTAGTAACAAAAAACGTTGTTCGGGATTGGATTATTGGCCCGGTTGGCGATAGGCTTGCCACCTATCATAGTGTGGGACTTAGTGTCTTCGGCTAGTCGTTGGTGCCCTGGTTGTGGCTCTGCCTACCTTTTCGTGGATATGGGCGTAAAGACCCTTTTTTTTACTTTTTTTTAGTCTTGCCTGAGCAGAGAGGGAGTTGTTAGCTAGCATCCCGGCTTACTTTTCAGCAAACAACAGATTAAGATTGCGAGGATATAGTAGGTGTTGCAAATAAATTAGAATTTTATATGTCAATAATAATGTCATAGACATTTTGCGAACGCCACACAAACTATAGTGATTGTAACCAACTTTCTCAACAATCTTATTTTTTTTTCAATATTCATAAACACCAGTCCTAAATAAAAATATCACCCATGTCGTTTTTTTCATCTATGAATAAATGTTAACTATTTACATAAAACTCATTTACATTAAATTAACATTTAAAAAAAATGTCTCGAGACATTTTAGGATGGGAACCGCCTCTTGTTGAACTCCCGCAACAATTTAATATTTGGAAAATTACTGAAAAGAAGTTTTTAATATTTAAATGGCGCTACTTAAGGGGCTTAGGTCTCCTGAACCCATTTTGATATATTTTGTCTTGAAAACCAGATATTTCATTACGCGAAATGTTCAAGCAATACCATTTTAAAATATATTTAGTAAATCGATGCGGTGGACAAGCGGTGGCAATTTTAATGGATAACTTCATTAAATAACTAAACTAGTATTTATGTATATTTTTAATTAGTTATATACGGGATACTCACGATATTTACGACAGTCTATGCATACATACATATCTTCACGCTAAGTCCCTTACCGGGTAGGCAGAGGGTATCGAGTGCCAGACCTCAAGGTTCTGACAAACCTGTCTAGCTTCCTTCACATTCATTACCCTTTTCATACAAACACGCCGGTTTCGGAGACTCTTGACACCACCCTCAGATAATGTCTGATTGATCTGATCGTGGAATGTTAGCCTTGGTCTACCCGGATACCTACATCCATCCGCATTCGCATTGTATATCTGCTTTGTCAATCTTTCATCTGTCATTCTTTCCACGTTGTCGAACCAGCGGAGCATGCCCTTACGCATTTTAATACCAACACTTTCTTTCGATCCCACTCTTTCTCGGATCTCACTATTACGAATGCGGGCAGCGAGCGTTACACCACATATTTTCCGTAGTGATCTCATTTCGACCGCATTTATCTTACTTTTATGCTCTTTCTGACATACCCAACTCGCTTCCATACAATAACGTTGGGATAAGCACAGAATTTTGCAAAGCGAGTCTAGCTTTTTGACTCAAAACCTGGCTTTGAATGAGATATCGACAAATAAAATAAAAATATATGTTTATCTCTTCCATTTTCATTTATCTCTCATACATATTGTTGAAGGTTTAAAGTCAAACATAGACTACTTTTATTTATATATTACGATGGTGAATAGGCGTAAATTTTCCAAAACGCGCTAGACAACAGTTAAAATTAATAACAACTACAACTTGAGCCGCTTCACCTCCATGGGTTAAATATTTTATATTTTGTGTTTTAGTTTCCAACAAAGGATTAAATTGTTCTATATTTAATAATTAACGCATTAATAACTTTAACCCATAGACATGCAAACAAATTCCCCGTGTTGATCCAGGCTCCTTAGCAGAATAGACGATCTGTCTTCCTGCCAGGCAGCTCGTAAAATGCGAGCATAGTTTTACCGTCACATGACGTGACATCCTACTAGGTGGTCGAGTTTCGCATCGACTCGCCCGGATACCGGTACCACCGCCTTACCTATTCTTGCCACCATAACGTCCAATGCTTGCCGTTGACGCGTTCCGGTTCAGAGGGTAAGGTAGCCAATAAACTTATTTTTGCTCGAGGCCTAACATCTTGGCCTCAGGTTGGCAACGTACCATTACCACCTTTGGTGTCTCTAAGCGACGTGTAAGAAATTCACATTCAAAATTCATCAGGAAATCCGTCTGCTGGTTTGCCTTCCATTATCAAAAAAAAAAAAAAACTTTGAGTTTTAGCTTTTAGCATAGGATTGAATAATTATTATTTAATAATTGACGCATTATAAACTTGAACCCATAGACGTGCAAGAAGAACTTAATTATAACTAATATGTTGGGATGATATTTGTATTGAAACGATAAAATGCTGAAATACTGATGAACCCCATGAAAATCTAGTGTTAAAAACCTTTACCTACTATAATAATATAGACACTAAAACCTAGTTTTATCTGTCAAAAAGACTTTAAAGACATCCAACTTTAAATTAGTTTAAAAGTCACACCACTTTGTCGTATTTTATTAGTTTCCGTTTAGGATTGAATCTTCGACGTCAAGAATCCAATTTTGTATTCACTCACCTGATAATGTTCTGCACACTAATCTCGTTCCAGGCTTCGTTCGACGGGGCAAACAACGTGATATCCTTTGCTAAAGTGAGTTCATTAATGTACGGGTTGTTTTCCCCCAAGTCCATGATTACTTCGTAGAACTTACATAAAGGGCCGTCTTCTTTCTCCTTAATAAAACAATAAAACATCCTTTGTTAAACAAATTGACTTTCAAATTTGTAATTTAAAAGATTTTTAAAGTAAAACCGGTTGCAAAATGTTTATAGATTGCTGGAAATGTACTGTGCAACAACTCGTTACGACATGGACTATTCTTTCATCTTAAATTAGATGTTAAATATCCTGTTGTCTAAATATGAATATTTGATATTGCCATATTTCGATATACCATACCATAGTTTACAAAATGGTGCGTTGTTATCCTGAGATAGGAAGCCTAAATCTCTTTCAAACCGAGATACGACTACGCTGAGCACTGACCCTAAGGTGACTGAAAAAAGTATGTTGCCTGGCTTGCCTGTCTCATTATTTAAATCTGAAATATTCTAGTGAAATATTTCAGAAATCTTAATTACTATTGAAATAACAAATTTATATAATCATCAGAATTTACCACCTCTGTGGTCTAGCGGTCCAGGTGTTGGACTTGACTTAATGAGGTCCCGGGTTCGATTCTCGTGTTGGACAACAAAAAAAAGTTCCAATTTTCTAATAAAAAAATGTTGCTCGGGATTGGATATGTGCCCGGTTGGCACCTGTGTTGCCTCCTATCACATTGTGGCACTTAGTATCTTCGGCTAGTCGTGGGTGCCCTGGTTTTGCCTCTGCCTACCTATTGGGGATATGGGCGTGAAGCTACTTTACTTTTACTTTTTATGTAATCATTAAATTATTTCACAACTAGGGGTAGGAGTATATTGTGATGTACATTGCTGCGTCTTATCCGGTTTTTTTTAGTAAGGCAGCCGACAGACTTAACTCCTATTGCATATGCAAACTAATACCTCGAGATAGTCATAACGTGTAACTCATCTGCTTTTCGTAGATATCATTTTAGGGAAGTATTTCCGTAATAAATAATTATATTATATTTGCATGCCAATAATTGGTATAGCAGTAAGCACTATGTATAGAATGTAAGACCTAATATGTACACTACTGAAGGCAAATAAATAAACAAACAAACAAACAAACAAACAAACAAACAAACAAAAATAATTTTGTGTATTTGAACTTTAAATTAACAGTAGTAGCATTAACAAATGCTTTTTTCTATCAAACGAGCAAGCCATTTATCTGATGATAAATACCGCCAAAAACAGCTAAAATACCAAGTCTTAAAAGTCAGTCACGTTATGGAACTTATTAGTATAAATTACGAAAATACCAGTTACTTTACATAAACTCAATATTTTTTAAAAATGTAAAAAAATAAATGTACCTAGTTTTAAAATGTTACCTGTATTCTGTTAGCATTTTAAATCATTTTTTTATAAACTACTCACATAAACGCGAGCGAGACCTTAAACGTTACAAATGGTTAGGATGTGACATGCATACAAAATACTTACAATCCCCTAAAGTTGATATCACATGCAGGTTCCATAGGAAGGAAGCATAAACATAAAGAAACGACTAAAAGACGACATATTTTAAAGGATTAAAAAGTTTGACATTTTTAGTTATTAACATTTCATATGGCAACATTCAAAAAGTGGAGGGATTTAGAATGGTTTTTAGAGAGTGCATCTGCATTAGTTACTACAAAAATATATAAAATGCTTTTAATTTTTTTTGCAAGGAGCACTTTCCTTCACTATTCTGCCAGCTTCCGTTGGTATAATACACATTTACCAATTTACATTTGCAGTATTAAAAGTAAATAAAAAAAACATCTTTCTTTTACTGTAATTTTACTGCAATGAAAAATTATAAAACTTATTTAACCTGTTGTTTACAGTAATTTTTTGACAATTGACATAGTAGCAAACGCTAGTAATGCTGAACTTACGGATTTTTTAAATGCATATACAAATAGCTATACTTAACTGCAAAAATGTTTATTTGTGTGATGACGAGGATGTAGCTAAATAGCTGAAACGATCATGACAAAATTTGGTAGACGGATAGATTGTGAAATAGAATAAAATTACACTAAATCGCAATTGGTAGGTGGTATTTTATTTTACACAAGATTTACAAAATGTGTGTGTATAAAATTAATAAAATTACTTGAATGAAATTATGCTGTTTTAAAAAAAATATGGTTTAATTCTCAGTTAAAATTAAAACTTAATTATCTAATACCTTTGTATTTATGTAATTAAACGGCCGACTTATGGAACAATAATAGAAATATGTTAATCAACATTTTGTTAGGAATATTCAAATATGCTTTCAGTATACAAATTTGATAGTTTTATTATTCCAATCGTACAACTTAACTTTGGATTTTCGATTATACTGATTAGAATTGGAACAATCCATAATCTTCTTTATGTGTTAAATGAATCCCTCTTCCATTTTTTAATAAAAATATGAAATGAAAAACGAAAACATGAAAAACTATACTTTAATTTGCCCCATCATCGCCGGTCATTAGTTAATACAATCTGTTACTAATGACAGGCGATAAGAAATGCGTCAGGTCGGCTAGTCGTATAATATAAAAGGTTTTGGAAATCTTCTTCATGAAGGTGTAACATTTTTATGTTTTGCAAATCTCACATACTATGGTTGCAATAAGATTTTTTTTAATAATTTCTTCGTACTTCCTGTTCAAAAACAAATACCACGTATTATACTATACAATATGTGTTATTTGTTATTAATGCGAACAAATTAAACAAGTTTTTGTTGTTTTTTTTTAAATGGCTTATATGTTGCTGACGTCGCGGTTTTTACAACTCCAGCGGACTAATTTTATTGTAATGTCGACAGTTTACCAGTGTCGCATTTATATTTTTTATGAGTGTAGGCCACTTTATTTCTGCCGCTTTCTTTCTATTTTACGTCCCTAGACCGAGGCCTATACGGCCAATTTATAAATCCAGAACTGCAGTTTAATATAAACTAAAGCGGAATCAATTTATTGTGCTCCAGATGTAATCAAATAGATAGCATTTTGTGTAATATATTTTGTGCAGTTTAACGAATGCTATTCAGGGAAAAGCATTCGGCTGGCAGTCTATCATCATTTATCTTTAGTCTGCTTTTGTTAAACCCCGGGATAAAGTTTTAAAATCCCAGCTGCGCTTTAAGTTGAGATGCGGTGACGAATCCATTAATTCCTTTAATTAAACAAATAAATTAAAGCCTTTTATTCGTACTCTATATCAAAGCTTTTACTTAAAAAAGCTTTTATCCAAGATTTCGTTAGACATTTTGTTTAGTGAATGCTATATACATATTAATCTTATTCAACATAGGCATTTGGTAGAACTTCACTGCTAATATTTTAATAAAACACTTAAACTATTCATTTTGTAAATTGTTAATTACCTTAACTATGTTAAATAGATGCCAATGAAATAAAGTATCAGTTGCCTATAATAGGATACAGTAGGGGTATTGACGACATTGACTTTAAATATTTTTCATTTGATTTGGCTTCACCTCTGTGGTCTAGTGATCCAGTTTTGGAGTTAACTTCGTGAGGTCTAGGCTTCGTTCTCCGTTTCATATAACCAAAACAAAAAGTAAATTTTTAATTTTCTCCTAAAAAAGAACGTTTTCTGCGATTTGATATGTGCCTGTTTGACAGTAGGCTTGTCACCTACCACAATGTGGGATAGTGTCTTCCGCTGGTCATGGGTGCCCTGGTTGAACATCTGCCTACTTCTGCAGGGATTCGAGCGTGAATACACTTCTTTTCTTTATTATAATTTTAACAGATGTAAAATATGCCTTTATTTTGCTAATTCCGCGTAAGCAGTGTAACTGTTGTGGCAAATAATCCTCCAAACGACACAGAATGTGACAAGCCTAACTGACGTTCCCACCACCCACCTTCGCGATCAGAACACGAATATAGGAAGAGCTCGGGAAACAATATAAATTGTCACGTTCTTTACATGTGACAACCCTACCTAAAGTTCCAACCTCCGCGACCAGATCACAAATAGAGTCCGAACACGGGAAACAAAACCACTTGTCACGTCCTTCGCCAACTTTGTCGAACCACTCACCACAGAGAACACCAAATCGCAC
>NJDC01002360.1:207491-228361 GCA_002245475.1 Calephelis virginiensis
TATCTTTCTATCTACACTACTTTTATCATTATACTACTAGTATTTTATTATTAGCACTACTCCAAAGATTTTACTTTCACTATCTGTACAACTACTTTCAAACCATTTCAGATTATTTGTGTATATGAATACTACTTCGTTCGTATATGAATTTTAAAAACTACATTAATGTATAACAATTTGACATAGTAAAAGGGCGGAGTACGCAAATGTTATGTGAGCGATCAACCAAAGAAGTGACAGACTACGCAGCGAATAAATGTGTAAAGGTTATTAAGTCGATAGGAATTGCTATAGGAATAGACCCAAAATAGGCTCCACTATCAATGATACCAAAAACCTAGTCTATATATTTTTACATGCCATTGGAACGAAGAGGAAAAACAAACAAGTAGACGGATTTCGTACTAATAAAAATGAACTTGGCCTGCCTTACAGGTGGTAATGGTGTATTGCAATCCTCTGGCTGTTACCCTGTCCTTTATCAAGTCACTTCTGCAGCATTTGCTACTTCTTACAGGCACGGTGATGTAATATACAGTAGTTAAACTTAGCCCTGTTTTGACGTAATTACCTATAGCCGTGCGTCAATGCCGTTAATCCACAATAGGGTTACACGCCTTCAGTGTCGTCCTACATCATACGTCCTATCTGTCTATTTGAATTTATTTCTAATTTTGTGTATAAAGATATCGTACTTTTCTAAAACAATTTAAAATCATTAACGAATAGTAAATCAATAAAAATGGATGTGGTGCTTTTGATTATCACAATTTCACCCTTAACAGCTCAAGTGAAGTTCAAAAATAGCATCAAATAGTTTATAATTGTTCTCTGCTATATTAAGTAAAAACTTGAACGTATGAAATCAAACTAACATTCACAAATCGCACGCTTACTTGTTGGCTACCAAATGAAAGAAAAACGCTGTTACATCAATCGTTCGTCATTGCGGCGCAACCGCGACAAATGGTATACCGAGTGCCTACCGAACTCGAGATATTAACGCATTGTCGCCCGTTTGTATGAAGATAGAATACTGCATATTACATTACCTTGTTACAAGTGCAGCTGCGAAGCGGTCATACATAACCGGGTGAATTATCGCAAAACTCTACTTAGGTGGTAGAGTTTCGAAACCATTGTTTAGTGGGAGCGCAGTTATAATATCAATAGTGTTACGAAATAACATGTTTAGCTTATATATTGTGGTTTTATCATATTTGTTAATGAACTATTTGGCAAGCAATATAGCACATTATGAGGCTTAGCAGCTAATCTACTCTGCTAAATTACAAAACTACCATATTTCTAATATAAAATAGGCGTAAATTCATCTATTAACTGTCGAGCTAAAACCCTAACAATATCATAACTGCCAAATTGTGTATATATTTTGTTCTTTATTTTCACGTAGAAATAGCTGAACCGATTTAATTGAAATTTAGCAAAAAAATCTATAGTTTGTAATGTATCGTTTAGCTGAATTCAATTAAAAATATGAAAAAACACAAATGTTGAAAATTGTAAATTGAAAACTCAATTTTCAATTACTAGTATTTGTTATGTTAGTACAGCGTACTGTTGTCTACATTTTCGTTGCTGGCAACAATTTTGAAACTACTTTGATATTTAATACAGTCAATAATTTTTAATAAAAACCAACTGTGCTACACTTTTATGTGAACGGCTGATCAATTGTATTAATGTCGATTCGAAACAGAAAATGTCTTATAGATCATTACTTTTAGTTCTAATTCATTTGTCACATAACCCTTCACAAATTGCAGGATTGGTTTGTTTTAGATTAAGTATGTTTTTTTATGTGAACAAGCAAACAGCTCTTATGATGGTCGGTCTGGTAATCTATTATTTTATAATAATTAATATTGATACGAGTACTAAAAAATTAGTAAATCTAGAGGTTGCATGAATTGATCTAGCTCCAATATAAGCATATTTTTTCCTAATAAAATCAATAAATAAAGTAAAAAAAAAACATTAGTTTTTCATAAACAGCAATCGGAATTATTATATAATAAACCGACCGAATGCAGATGTATGTGTTCCTCATAACATTTTTTTTAGGTTTTTAAAAGTTATATCCCACACACAAATCTATATATTTATTTTATAATTTTATCATTACAGATAATTAATGTACTTTTTTCTGTTTAAAATAAAATTTGCACTTTCTCCAAAATTTGTTAAAAGTTATTTTGATTGAGAAAAGGTACTTTAAAAATATTCTAGAAAATTGTCTAATTTTACTATTAGAGAGTTTTTGATATATTTATATTAGGCATAAGGCGTATTTTAAACTTGAGCTATTATTGCGTACATATTTCTTAAGGCTGGTTTTCTTCTTTTTCGTTATATTCTGACAAGCGATAATCTACGAGTATGAGGGAAAAATTAAAACAAATTACACATAATAATAAAATTAGTGTTCTTTAAAGAAATTAGTGACGTCATCAACTTGCCGCCCCGACCAATCAAATAACAGAGACAATCAATAAAATAAGACGTTCTGCTATTTATGCTGTCTAGGGTTGCAAGAATTTGACAGTTTAGTTCCTGAGTTATCGACGAGTCACTATTTTCTTTACAGGAATAAACTATAGTTATTTATTATATTGAAATTATTATTTTCTAATATAAGAGTAAGTTTAAAAAACCAGGTCCTTACCTTGTCAGCTTAAAAATTAGGCATCTAATAGTTAAAAATAATGTGATGTGTTATGTTTTACCTAAATGTATCACAACATTACAATGAATAATGAGGGTTATCAAAAATGTTTTAAAGACTATAATAGTTAAATAATCGTGCGTTTTAGCGTTAAAAACAAATAAAGTAAGGACATACACAATCACTAAAATAAATGGAATTACCTTCATTCCCTGGTTCCCGTTAAAATGAAGCGAAAAGTTAACAGAAGTGAAAAATCATTTCCAGTTAGTTTACCCTTTTGAAGAAAATTGATATGGAAAGCGAGGAAAAGTTTGGGAAATGAAATATCTTTTTAATTTCGTTTCAAATTACCTTTGAGCGTTGCAACATTGTAACACAATAACGTAGCCGTTACATATATATTTTATACATATTTTAAAATGGGCACTTCGTTCTAAGTAATGGAACTCATTCAGTCTAAGGGAATGAATGTTTTAACTATAAAAATGACTTAACTAATAAAAAAACAAATTTGTATTGCTTAAAAACAAAATGTGCAGTGACACTATTTAGTGTACATTTGTATATTTAAGTATTTACATCATTGAATATGATATATGTGATAAGAGGTGTCAGCTTAAAGTTATTACTAAGTTGTTAGCATGTGTTGAGTTTGTTTTAATAACCAAGGAGATGGCAAAAATGACAGAAACGCATAATAGTTAAAAACATTGTATACCATAATAGCAAATTCGTAAGTACAGTGAATAAGTTCTGCGTAATTTGAATTGTAAATGAAAAATACCATTTCGTATTAAACTTATTGATTACAAAAAGAACAATTAACTGAAGTAAAAAAAAATAGCAGAACTTAGGTTTGAATTGGAATTTAGCTTCCGACGGCCGGATGTGGCGCATGTTTGAATGCTACGTTATTTTATTGCATTTCGAAAGCCTCAGGGATTTATGAAATCGTGTCCGGTTTTGGTAACATCTATTTTATAAGTTGACAACCCTGTTGTTGTAGGGTTGAAAATAGCTTTTCTGTTTATATTTATTATGAAAGTGCCATACTTTAACATACTCATGTAATTTATTTAAGAAATATGTGTTAATAAATTATATGGTGGAATAGGCCACCCCCTATTCTTTACCTTGAGAAAGTCCACAACAGTTGTGTCGACCACCATTAGTGGGCGTTGGATGAGGTGTACCACACCATTTTTGATAGGAATGTTTGCCCTGACGATGTCTGCTAATACAACACCTCTGCTATGTTTTGCATCTCCAGCTACCGTGTTAGATTTCACGTACGCTGTTAATAATAAAAAAAGCAATTAATCATACTATAAATGAAAAACGTAGTTTAATTTTTAGGCCCTTTGGTGACCTGTTCTTTCATTGAAGGTTTTTAGGGGGTTTTGTTCAGAGAAGTATAACCCCAAACCAAATCGCACGCAATCACACTCTTGTCTCGTATATTACATTAAGGAAACCATTTAAAAAAAGAAAACAAAAAATAAAAATCAATCCCCGTTTCATGTGGTCTCATTATCATTAGCATCGCGCCTTTTTCGGACCAATTTTGATAATTCCTTAATTGTTCTGTTAGTTATTGTCAGGAGAAGGTTCTTATAAAAAAAACTGGGAATTGGAAAAACAATATATTTTTTCCATACAAACTAATAGTAATTGCTAATGTCAAGCGATACGAGGTACGCCGGGTCGGCTAGTACTTAAGTAATATACTGTACCATGTCACTTATAAATTAGTTGACACAAAGTAATATTAATATTTATATATAAATTAGTTGCTTTGGTTGTTTTGTAAGATCTTTTAGTACCTTAATTTCTCCATACCGCTAGCTTTCGTTTGTAGAAACAACCAAAATATTTTCAAACTAATGTAAAAAATGAAATGGCTGCTGTACTATAGAGACAAGTAGTGAACTTTGACTAGACAGAGTTTTACGATGAAAATACATCAGTACTGGCCACTGCTGTATTCCAATCTGTTTTCAGATTGACGCCGCATCTTACCAGCTTCGATATCTATAGACGACGTATATTTCTTGTCGTCTGGAAATCAGTCTACTTAGTTGCTTTCCAAATCCATAAAAAATAATTAAATTTTAAACATGTTTTTTTTATACAATAAATTTTACCGTTAAAAGATTTTTTAGATTGCACACTTCGTAGTTTGACGTTTGCAAACACAATGTAACAGATATTTGTAGTTGACATAAAGATCTACATCTGCGCTACAAATTTACTTGCGGAAATAATATTAAACCGTAACATCCGTCCTTCTGTGATCGTATATTAATAGAGAAACGAAGCATATGTAACTTAATATATCGACGGTCGGTTCCACCAGTCGCTATATTGTGGGTGAATTTATTTTATATTGGATTTAACGGACAACAAATTCTATATTTTTCTGTTTGGAAAAGAAGTTTGATCTGAATATCAATATATTAATACGTGATGCAAGAAATTAAAATTTATTAAGGTCGAATTTCGACCACCGGGCGACTACTAGTAACGGGTAATAAAACAAGTATGCTTTAAAGCAAGCATATACTATATATTATATATATTCATATATATGCAGCAATAATGGATTACTTTAATGTTAGAAACAGACACCGCATCTTATTTATTTGTATGTATGACTATATGTTATTGACGCGTCGCTATCTCAACCCAGCAATAAGCTGCGATCTTAGGCTTCATATGTAACAAACCCTACCGGCTACTCTGGAACCCATCGAGTGAATACTGCAGAACTGTAACTTTTTACATAAATCAACTATCTGTATAAATTGTGTACTGACATCGATAGTTTATTTAAATAGTAGATGACGAAGGGTGGCAACAATATCGTGGATGTTTTACAAAAAAAATCAAGATAAAGACACTTTAGAAGTAAGTGAAATTACTTGTCTTTTTTATTTATATTAGATGGACTAAATTATATCACGAATTTTACAATCGTAGTGATTCAAACAAACTAAACTTATTTTAGATGCATGCTATCGCCTCTGTGGTCTAGCGGTCCGGGTGTTGGACTTGACTGCATGAGGTCCCGGGTTCGAATCCCGGGTCAGCCAACACAAAGAAAATTGAATTTCCCAATTTTTTAATAAAAAAAGGTTGGTCGGTATTGGAAATGTGCCCGGTTGGCGATAGGCTTGCCACCTATCACATTGTGGGACTTAGTATCTTCGGCTAGTCGTGGGTGCCCTGGTTGTGCCTCTGCCTACCTCTTCGGGGATATGGGCGTGAAGATACTTTTTTTTTAGATGCATGCTATCTTTTTCAAATGAAACAAAAACCAAAAAACTGAAACATTTTAGACATGTCAGAAATTAATATTAAACGTTTGTAGAAATGACGTGTACATACTGACCTGACAGCACTAAACTTGTTGTGTCTCTATCTATGACTTTCGTTGAAAGAAGATAGCGATAACCTAAAATTAGTCTGTGCGCAATAAAATTACAACCATTGTCACCAGAAGTTATAAGCCATGCTTTCAAACTTTTGTATACCAGACATCACCTTAATTGAAATTCACTTGGCATGGGAACTTTGGCTCGTTAATGACCTTCTCGATCATCAACTCTTTATGGTTGCCTACAATAAATTAACTTACTTGTTTCTTCATTCCCATTGGTTGTGGTACTGAATGATATGATGACTTTGACATTGTCGCTGAAGGCCATGCTCTCGAACTCTTGTGCGTCAGACGTCGCCTGAGTGAAGAGTACTTGGTGCGGGATGACATGTCCGTCCACCACTTTCGCATCAATCAGGTCTACTCGCGTTGTTGGCTACAAATTTAATCAATATATTAACGGCTACAAATATAATCTATATAATATACAAGCTGATCAGGTGAACTTCGTATCGCTTAACATTATAGTCAAATTATATAAGTTAAAGTTAGGGAAGTAGCACGAAAATGAAAGAATTATTTTTCTATTTTCCCGGTTATATCTTCATCGATCATTTTCCTGACAATACCCTTCCCTAATATAACAAAAAAATGAGCAAAATTGGTCTTTCGTTCAGGTGTGATATGACGATCACGCGATATAAAAGATTCGTTTATATATAAATACTAGCTGTTACCCGCGGCTTCGCTCCCGAAAAATTTAGATGTAAGTTATCCTATTTTTCAAGTTAAACCAAACTGCACACGATATGTAAATTTGATTAAAATCGGTTAAGTGGTTTAGAAGTCCATTGAGGACAAACATTGTGACACGAGATTTATATATTAGCGGACGGAGGAGCATAAAATTTGGTACACTTATAGTTTAGTTATGAAAATCACTCTACCAATTGATTCGTGTAGAAAAATGTCACTATTAGGTGATAGTTTTGATTTTTATAATTTTTTTATGTGATAATAAATGCTACGAACATAGCTAATGAATATTGTTTTTTTAAAGTTTCAGAAATCCTTCTTCTTCCGTACTACTTGTACTTGCAAATTTAAGCTTGGATTGCAACACACCCACTGTACTATAATCTGACGCACTCGTGTATTTTTTAAGGCCAAAAAATTTAGGCAAACTACTACTGTAGTAGTTTTTCTGTTTTACAATACAATGGAGTTGCTGCAAAAATCCGCTTTTTGGCTTCTCTATAATATCTTGTGCTGATTGTGATCCACATTTGCCAAGACATTTACCCCTGCAGAATTTTTTGAAGTGAAAACTGTTTTAGCAGCGTTGCGCACTTTTTTTGGAATGGGTAAAAACTCCTAAACTCGCGTCAGATCGTCAGTTCGAAAATTCGTAAGACGGCGCAGGGCGCTTGCGCAAGTTTTCGTGTTGTCATGTTTGTGTACGATAGCGCAATAAATGAATATTGTATTCTCCAACATAAATGATAGTACTTTCATACTGATAATTAAAGCAATTCGTGCAAAATTATTCCCTGACTATTACAAAATATCAAAAATACACAACGTTAATATTTAAGTTTTCACTTCTGCCGGCACTCCCGGAGTGCAACCCGTCTTTTTTTTCATATAAATTAATCTTACAGCCCTGAACGTGTTTGTCTCTTTCTATTATGTTAATTAAGGAAGATAACTATAATTTAAAATAACTTTATTCAGTCCGCAGCAAAAATACTCTTTAGTACGATAGTCATTGTTAACTTTTTACAGAGAAGTCAGAAAATTTCAGTTTTAAATAAACAAGCAATTTTAAAACATATAAATATAATAATAATAATATACTAATATCAATATATTTCTAAAAAATATGAACCAATCGAAATACAGTCTCTTTTGACTATTTCCTGCACTTTCACCAAGACTATAACACTTAAATTTTCCGCCATTTATTTTTTAACCGTTCTCAATTAATGTGTCTAAAATTTTAAATTGAATTCTTCCAACATTGAAAAAATATTGTTATCTGTAATACGAGCAAACCGGCAAGCCGTAAAAATAAATTATCTGATTTAGGAGGAAGTACGTTTGAAGTATAATTCATGTTAAATTTACTGCTTCAACATCTTTGAATATTGGATACACAGAAGTAATGGTAACATAGGAAAGCTCTTATTACGGCATGTCAGTGCAACCTCTATGTATGGGTATTTGTAACATTTGAACATTCTGCCGATTAACTAATATAATTAATTATTCGCTTTATGTGTAATTATGATATTACAGGTAGTATGAGGTTCAATTACATCTTTCTGACGTTAGTATTTTGTCCCTAATATACAATAACAACAATAGCTCGTCCCAGCTTTGTTATACGTTTAAAAGATCTAACATACGGACAGACAGCGGAAAGCTACTTTGTTATTAGTTATGCCATTTAAGAATATGTGAATTTTTGAACAACTTTTTTTCTGTAGTCAAAGTTTAAGCTGTGTCTTTTTATGATATTGAGGCAAACAAGCAGACGGATTTCCTGATTGTAAGAAATTCACGCTGCCTAGAGACATCAAAGGTGGTAATAGTGCCTTGCCAGCCTGAAGTCGGGATGTTAAGTCTCGAGCCAAAGTAAGTTTACCGGATACCTTATCCTCCGAACCCGGACACGTCAAAAGCAAGCGCTGACGTAATGGCGGCGGGAATAAGCAAGGCGGGCGAGTGGCTGGGAAACTCTACCATCTAGTCAGATATCACGGTGCTAGTAACGTTTAGCATATGCTCGCCTTTTATGGGCTGCCAAGAAAGAAGACAGATGTTCTAAAGTACAAAGGAGCCCGGATCAACAAGGGTGAAGTAGATAACGTATTTCTCGCATCAGCTCCTTTTAAACAGTATAAAATGAGGTATATCAAAGTTCCAAGAAAACTGTAATGAAAACACGCCTACGCCTGTTCCTAAAATTTATACATATAGAAAATTACGCTTAAAGGCAAACGATATCCTATTTTGTAATATCAATTACTCAAACACAATACGAATACAGGATCCTCGTTTTGATAATAATTGTTACAACAGGCACTGAAAGGGATCACCACATTTAAATAGCCTATTAATTTATAGAGTTACTCAAGCTTGAGATCAGACAGGAAAACGGATTCTGGGTTCTCGCGCTTAAGCCCGGTTCCTATAATCAACGAACCGTAAACCGTAAGTATAACCATTGATAGTTTGCCTATTGAAGTAACTAAGTATTGAGGCGTTGCTTATAGTTACACAAAATGTTTCTTGTTGACAGTCAATAACGAACGACCGTAGTTATAGAACTACTATTTAAACTAATCGCCTTAGCTTTACACTTTTACTGTTTTTACACTTTATACTTTTTTTTAGATTGGCTAGTCTAAATTTAAGCGAAATGATTAATTATGTGTAATAACAACTCTATATAAGATATCTTTAAAACACCTACATTCAGATTTCCGAAGCTTGACGAATAAAGCCGAAGCGCATAATTTATATAGTACTACTGTACATGTTTTACTAATTTTCATCCTTGTAGTCCTTCAAGGAATGAAGCCAAACAATTCAAATCAGATATATGATTTACTTATTTTTGGTAAAACTTATTACTTATTTATCAAATCTGAAAACATTTTCTGTTTTCCTAGATTGATTCCATATCTTAATATATTTATTTCTTGTGTTCGTGTGTATCTCGCTGAACTCCTTCTAGGCGACTGGACCGATTTTAATGAAATTTTTGGTGTGTGTTAAAGGGGATTCCGAAAATAGTTTAGATTAACAATTTGGTTCACTGGAAAATGTCTTTTAATTTTTTTTTATTGTAAGTAGTCGTTGACTGTTTTACATTAGATCCGGCAGTCTGCGGTACTATTAAAGCATCAAATATTATGTAGTAGCTGTTAATGTCAAGTGATACGAAGTTTGCAGGGTCGGCTAGTATCTATATATGTATATAAAAATGAATTCGCATTTCGCGTGGTCATCGCATAAAGCCTAAAATAGAGAGAAGGATCACACAGGACAACGTCTGTTGGCTCAGCTATTAGGCAATAAAAGTAGTTAACACTTCTATAACATATGCCATAAGATATGATTTATTTCCCAGAAGTACAATCTAAAGTTTTTAGTGATATTGTGGATAAAATATTCCAAATTTTTGCCTATACACGTTCGCGGCCTTTATAGCCCGGGGACTTCGTAAAATGATACGGTGATAGCTATGCCCCGACATCAACCTATAGATACAGATCCTTTCAAAATAATTGAATCTCTGTGATAGAAAGTTATCAGCTCGAAAATCAAAGTGTAGTTGGCAACATTAGGGTACAGTGTTTCATTTTAATTTCATTATTTGTAAAAAAATACATACCTTAAAACCTTCGTCTACTGGGATAAAGAACGTGTTCCGGCCATCAGCATTGAAAACTTCTTTTTTCTGCAGTTGATTTACTTTTTGTCGAAAGGATCTAAAAATAAACAGTTGAAAGTCATTTTCACTGGTTAAGTGAGTACAGAAAGCTGTAGACTTTTGATTAAAGCCCACCTTCTATTCATACTTTACTCCAACTTTGTGTTCACACATGAGATTTATTCGATGTAAATACTTATAATACTAAGTATTTAAAAATAATATACTCGTGACATAAAAAGGGCATAAAAGTTAAAATATAGGTTGTAAAATCATAAAAACTTGACATAGATCTCGTCCATTTGATAGTGACGGTTGTTTGTTATCACCAAAAGATCTTCCTTTATTTCTGTCTTTTAGCTTAAAACAATTGGATGTGATCAGAAAAAACTTCATATACATTTGATTTTTACTAAAATGTTTTCGAATCACCCTTTTTAGGGCGATTAATTGTCTATTATTACAGTTTACAATTTGATGATGAATACAACGTGATGAATTATTACATTCAATGAATCAGGATAAGAAATTCGTGTACAATTGGAGGAATAATTATTAATGATAAATGTCCGCGTAGGCGAGGCCGCGTTGAAAGGCTAGAATAATTTATTTCAGACCATTGATTGCAATTCCCTAAATCATAACTAACAAATTAGAGCCGCTCTGTAAGCCATCTAAATATGAAACATTGAAATCCTGCTGTGGCAGTAATTATTAATAATTGTTGAAACTGAATAATCAGTGAGTTAAGCTGAATACATTAATCTATATAATTATTGCCTAAGCGTCAATTTCAAATATTAAATTAATCTTAAAAGTAGACTTTTTTATCATTTGCGTTTATTTTACGATAACAATAATTACGTAATTAACAACCACAATTTTCAAGCCTTAACAGTATTAGTGCTATTTAAATATAATATTAAATTACTTAGTGTTGTCGGCTAGTCATGGGTGCTCTGGCCTTGTGCCTCTGCCTTGTGCCTCTGCCTGCATTTGGGCGTAAAGATCTTTTTTTTATTAAATTATCATGTTTCCGTAATTTCAATTTTTTTCAAAATTTGGTGTTAGCCGATTGCTTTCGCCATAAGATCAAAGAGAGAGCGAGAGAGAGCGAGAGATGGGGGGATAGAAAGCAAGCGGTAGGTAGAACGGGGATTGAAATAGAACGTTGGTGTGAATGAAAAAAATATGTAACAGAATGAACGGCCGATGAACGATTGAGAATAAAACTTGAGTAGTTGTAGGAATTTAATAAAGTAATAATAACACAATTAATAAATTTGTATAACCTAATAGGTTTTTAGCGTCATCTTATTAAATGAAGATTTGGTTTATGCATTAGTATTTGCATAGTCAAAATGTATATTAGCAATATACCCGCGCTGCGGGAACTTTATAAGCAATCAAATAAACAAACATTTGAAAAAACCGGCCAAGTGCGAGTCGGTCTCGCGCACGAATAGTTCTGTACTATCATCTATCTATTAAAATTACGTTTGTTGTATGGGAGTCCCCCTTTAATATTTACGTTATTGTTATTTAATTATTTATTTTGAAAGGTAATATACAAGTTAATATTCTGTGAAAATTTGAAGCGTCTACCTGTTACCGTTTTTAATATTGAGCAATATTAATACGAAAAATCCACATTTAGTGTATTTAATGTAACCCTTAATATATTTCTTTAATTTTTAGTATTTGTTATTGTAGCGGCAACGGAAATACATAATTTGTTAAAATTTCAGCTTTCTAGTTATCACGGTTTATGAGATACAGCCTGGAAACAGACAGACAGACAGCGGAGGCTTAGTAATAGAATCTGTTTTTACCCATTACGTACGGAACCCTAAAAAGCATTGTGGTTATAATCTTTATCTTTCTTAAGCTTTTCATTTGACTAGTGTGAGCAATGCAAGCTGTCTGAAAAGAAAACATATTTAGATGGTAAAATATATAAACTAAATAAAAATGAATAAGTCAAATCCGCTATGAAACGATAGCAGAAATACACAACCTTGATTGAATTCTATGAAAGCGATGAGTGTGCTTAAATAGTTTTATTGGGCACTCCCGCACTAACGTTTTAAATTATCGTCTTTTCAGATGAAGCTAGATAGCTTTTATGCTTAATAATAAAGAACGACGATTTTATGACTTTCAGGTCGGAAATGGGCATTTAAAAGCATTTACATAATAGTTTTTAAATCCGTATTACTATTTTAAGTGCGAAAGTGTACTTATGTTCTTCTGTCACAATTTTTTTGTGTTTGTAGATACTGTGATATAGTCTATTTCTGTCCTTATGTCTAAGCGAATTCCCACGGTAGAGGTAAATTAACAAACTGCCAGAAAATCTAAGCTTTTTGTATGAAAGTGTTACTTATATGCCATTAAGCCTTATGACTATTCTGTAAATATAATAATGGGAGTAAATTTGCCTTAATAATAGTCAGCCTAAAATAATTTTACCCTTAACATATCTATAAACAGATCCGGATTTAGAAGTTTGGAGGTATCGGGGCAACACAAAGGTGAAGTCTTCTAGGCCCCAATTTTTTTACACAAAATGTACATTTCTTTCAGTCGAATTTTCTATTAATATTTAAGAAGAATTTAATCTTGTTTTTACAAATTACTGTAGGTAAAGGTAAAAAAAATTAAAGAAAAGGAAAGATGTTTATAAGTCGGAATTTGAAAGTTTTTTAAGAAGTCTCTATTGTGGGGGTTCTCTCAAAATTTTACTGGTCTTTTAAATTTTAACCTGTATATAGATAACATTGAAGAATCGTACATCCTTTATGTGATAAAAGTCACAGAATGTGCGTGTTAAGTAATTGCTTTTGCTTTCACCTTGTGAGCTAAAATGTAAAAGAAATTTCATTATCTCTTAAGTAAGGTATTAAGTAAGGCTTTTGTGGTCTAGCGGTATGATATCGGACTTTACTTCTTCAGTTTGAGGGTTCGATCCCCGAAAATAAATAAGAAAATATGTATTTTCAATTTTCTAATAAAAATATCGTTTTCCCAAATAGGATAACTGCCCGGTTGGAGATAGGCCCTCTACCTATTACTTCAAGGATATGGGCGTGAAGATACTAACTTACTTAATTGAGATACGTACTAAAATTATTAAAGAGAAATGTTTCACTTAAGCTAGCGAACTATTGAAGAACAAGAACTTACTGGTTACTTTAATTTTACTTAACACAGATTCAAAAGCACAAGAATTATTACTTAAATTTAAAAAATCCGCAAGAAACTTTTTGCAGCCGAAAAATCGTATTCTTTAAAAGTTTGTTTCTTGGAAATTTAAGATTCTTTAGATCAGATTTTTTGTAGTCGAAAAAGCGATTTCAATAAAAAATTCATCTCCCAGGCTTATATTTATTAACCTGAATTAATTATAACGTAAAAAGGAATGAATTCTAAAGAGGATCATGAAAAGTTCAGTGAATATAAAGATTCAATAAAGGCGGAGTGATATTTGAATTACAGGCGAATGGTTAAGGATGGATCCTTAAATAAGTTTACGCATTAACGAAGACTTCAACAAATGTGCGATAAAGAGAGAGATGTAAAATGCCCGAAAGAGTCCGATATAGGATGGATTATTTTTAATACATTTTGCAGTTGTGTCTGAAATTGTTAAAAATGAATCATTCATTATGACACTAGGTAGAAGTCAGGATAGGAAGGACACGAATAACATATAAATGTTGCTATTTTATGAACTCATTACGTTGTTTTTTCAATTAGCTAAATTTTTAAGCAAATTCAACCGGAACTGGAAGAGTTTAAGATTTGACCAATATCGTTTAAGATTTGACATTTATTTGTTGGTGAATTAAATTTTAAATTTAAATTAACTGCTATATCTATAGACACACTAGTTCAAAATGTGTGCCGGGATTGTGGCTCAAATACCACCTATGACCTCTTTGATGTTTAATATTTTATACTAATCGGATCCGAAATCATAAATTACTCAATACGCGCTCTATTGAGTGTCAAACTAATAGACGTAGCTTTTTGAAATAAATAAACAATACCTCAGGACAAGTTACACAAATTGAATCTAACCCCAAAGTAAAGAAATTATATGCTTGTGTTATGGGTGTTAGACAACGATAATAATATATAGAAATACTTAAATAGATATCATATATAGATAGGTTGGTAGATGTAGTTAGGCATATACGCTAGCCACTCGACCAACGAGGCGGTCCTTGATGATAACAATGATTAATTATCAGTGATTAATGTCAAATATTTAAAGTAAAGTAAAGTCTCTACATCAAGATTAATAGTTAATTAAGATTACAACGTAATTCATATCATCAGACACCATTGACTGATTAAATAAATAATAATCTAAATAATAACAGTTAGTTATACCTTAGCCTGTGCTGTCCAATGTTGAATACGTCAGAATGTTCCAGAAACTGGTAAGCATTTGGATTGTATACCGGCGAGCTGATGGAGCTGGGTCCGTGAGGTAGTAAAGGCTGTAGCACTTGGTCTATAACGTGGAGAACCTGAAAGTAACTTAATAATTAGTCAGTTAAACTAGTGACGCGGTCA
Source organism: Calephelis virginiensis (assembly GCA_002245475.1). Classification (NCBI taxonomy): domain Eukaryota; kingdom Metazoa; phylum Arthropoda; class Insecta; order Lepidoptera; family Riodinidae; genus Calephelis; species Calephelis virginiensis. The sequence goes on from NJDC01002360.1 coordinate 222,588, forward strand.
GGCTTCGCTCGTGTAATCACTACATGGTATAAAACAAAGTCGTTCCCTTTGTCCCTTTATAGGCTTAAATTTTGATACGGTTTTTTCAATAGATAAAGTGGCTGAAAAGGAAGGTTTATATGTATACATATTCCATACCCGTGCGAAACCGGAGCGGGCCTCTAGTAAATTATAAAAAAGTTGCAATACATGGAAAACACTACAGAACTGTAAATGGAAGTAAACTTCAATGTATAAATTGCTAGATTCCACTTGTAGTTTTCCCGCGTACCAATTAATATTTTTTTTATAAATCGTAGTCTATATGTTATTCTGATGTTTAAACTATATTCTTGTACAGTTTCGTCTACATCCGTTTAGTAGTTTGTGCGTGAAAGAGTTACAAACATCCATTCATTTTCACAAATTTTCGAATTTATAATATTAGTAGAATAGGCAAAATCTATGCGGTTGCAAAAAGAAAACAAATGGGATATGTTTATGTATGAGTCGTCATAAAAAAGCGCGCCTTGTCCCGAGGTTGTGGGTAAGCGAACATTTACCTTAGTTTTACGTGACCATTTTATTAATTTACGATATGTACATTTATTTAATGTTAAACTATAGACATAAATCAAAGCGGACTTTTTATAAATCTGTAAAAGGGAAACAATCCCAACGTAAATAGTCGTACACATCAAGGGGTTTTGGCAGTATGTTTAATTAAAGCTCACAATGAGCTGGAATTTTTTGACTTTTTGAGAAATATCGTCTCATTTCAAATTATTTTCATAAATCTACCAATCATACATCTGAACCTTCCTCAGGAACCACTCTAATAGTCCAACCAGTAGACAAACAAACACATATGTCTTTGTTTGTTTATGATATGCGGCGGCTTTGTTTTATGATATGTACTAGTGACAAAACAGTTTAACGATATTCTCTATTACCTCTCATGCCAAGGGTACAGTGAGTATATCATACTTTTCTTAGAATTAGTATCAATTAATAAAACAATAAAGCTAGACATATTACAGTGCATTTGATCTTACGACGGTTTCACCAAAGCGGTAACAATGATTGATGTCTGCCCTTATTTGCGATGCCACGCCCTTCGTAGGTAGAAGTTATCGAGGAAACAGGGGGACTTATGGCAACAATGCGAGATGTAAAAAGTTTAACCCTTTATACGAAATTGTTCGGAGATAAGTGTTAACTTTAGAATTAATGCGAAAAGTCAATACACGTATTTTCTGTTTCTATATGATTATATTACAGAGATAAAAGGTGTTTAGCGAGTTATTTGACCGCCTCGTTGGTCGTGTGGCTAGCGTACACGCCTAACTACATCGACCAACCGTCCAAGTTATTATTATTATTATTTGTTTGGGCAAACTACGGAACTGCTGAAATTACATTTTATTTTTATCTGAAAAAAATTACTATTTCCATCCTGTCTGTTAGATGAACACACTTGCAGTATTTAACTTACATTTTGCCAATCAGTTTCACTATTACTATATTTTAAGAGCTGATGTTATTATTTTAAATTAAAGCAACAACATTTGTTGGTAGCTTGTTTAAATACATTTTTTTAATGTATCTTCACGCCCATATCCCCGAAGTTGTAGGCAGAAGCACAACCAGGGCACCCCCGACTAGCCGAAGATACTAAGTCCCACAATGTGATAAGTGGAAAGCCTATCGCTAACCGGGCACATATCCGGGAATCCGTATAGGCTATATTTTATTCCGGAAAATAGATAGGATTTTTCGTAGTAGTGAAAATTGTGGAATAAGTCGACGAAAAAACTGCCTTACGATACGCGCGAACGCTGCCTAAATGGTTCGAGATCTATGGTTGACTTCTATAGAAAAGTTGTAGAACTCAATAATGCCTACAAAAAGCTCGAAGAGGAAGGTTAATATGTATGTTTTATAACTGTGCGAAGCCGCGGCGGGCCGCTAGTAAAAGATAATCGTAGTCTATAGACACGTTGCGTCGCTATCCTGAGGCCGAGATGTCAGGCCTATTGTGCAAGTCTACCGGCTACCCTACCATCCAGGCCCAAACCTGTTATTATGGCTGCCAAGTAGAGAAATATATTGTCTCAACTCAGCAACAATTATAAGTGATTGGATATTTTTTCTTATGATACTGGAAGCCAAACAAGCAGACGGATTTCATGATAGTAAGAAATTCACGCCGCCTAGAGACACCAAAGATGGTAATGGTGCGTTGCCAACCTGAGGCCGGGATGTTAGGCCTTGAGGAAAAGTAAGTTTACTGGCTACCTTACCCTCCGAACCAGAACACGTCATGACGTTATGGCGGCAGGAATAGGTAAGGCGGTGGTACCAATGCGGGCGAGTGGCTGCTAAACTTTACCACCTAGTCAGATGTCACGGTGTTAGTGACGGTGAGCCTATGCTCGCCTTTTACGATCTGCCTGGTACAGGAAGGCAGATGGTCTATTCTACAAAGGAGTTATTATTATTTGCTATTATTTAAAGTTATTAAATAAATATCCCTGGACAAGTAAGACAAATTGAATCTAAGCCAAAAGTAAGCAAATTATTTGCTTGTGTTATGGGTGTTAGTCAACGATACTACTACATATAAATACTTAAATAGATACAATAATAAATTTAATAAACACCGAGACCCGTAAATGCAGACATCTAAATGTTCCATCACATAAACGTCTGCCTTTGTCGGGAATCGAACTCGAGCCTCGCAGTCGGTCAGTATAGTTAAGCATGTACGCTAGCCACTCGACCAACTAATCGATTTTAACATGGCCCAATAATCTGCCGTAGTTTAGACAGTATTGTGAAATATGGCATAAAAATCATGTAAAAATAATGTTCAGCAACTCACTTGTATTTTCCCATTTCTGTTGGTGGCTTGATACGACCTCGATATCAATACTTTGGCGTTGTTGACGTAAATGTCGTCATGCATTGTGTCCCTTCGACGTGTCACCCACAAGGGCGGGTTCCCGTCAAGCTCCGATGATATGGAATAATCCAAATTCGTCAGGGTTGTGGCTAAATTTGCTGGAAATTAATAAAACAATTAACACACTTTAATTAACAATAAACAACAAAATTGAAAATTTTGTGAGCATATGGAGTGGGTCTGAGAATATTTAATTTTCATACCTCTAAGTGATAAGGGTGGCTCATCCCATTTTTTTTTATTGAAATCACATTAAAAATATAGCAGAATAACGTCTGCCGGGTCAGCTAGTCTTATATATAAAATTCTTCTGCCAAAATGTTAGTTACCGTACTCCTCCGGCTTGACCGATTTTTTTTTATGTTATAGGAAGGCAAACAAACAGACGGATTTCCTGATGGTAAGAAATTCACGCCGCCTAGCCGGTCAACAGTCCAAAAGCAAAAGCGATTTTCCCACCCGATGGCCAGCACGTTAGGCAAAAAATGGCGGCAAAATAAAATTGGCGAATAACGATGATATCTTTCGATTTATGTATTAAAAACATATAAATGTATATATTTTTAGAATCCTTGAGAATTAAGCCACGTAATAACGTAAAAATGTGTATGTTTAACCTCAAAACCATTTGCAAGAAACAAAATTTGAAAAAACTTTCCGTGTTTTTTCCCAATTTTCCCAAGAAAAACATTTCTTATTAAAAACAAACGTGTTTTATTTACCTTCTGTATACTTTATTCGAAAGAACTTGAAACGTTTAACCGAATGCAATTACAAAAACAACAATGTCCATGCAAATATTTTACAACACAAGCTCTATAGAATTAAATTCTTGCATGTTCGAAAAAGTGTCACGTGCTATTTAATCTCTTATTATCTCTTATTATGGAGTATTTAGTGGAAGACACTCATAAAACTTATATGTTTTATCTGTAGATATGTTATATAAACATATTACAAATGTTATTTACAAGAATAATTTATTACATAATTAGAAATAGTTAAAATCGAGCGGGCAGTTACGTCACAAGTACATACATACATACATGACCGACTTAAATATCGCAAAATTTTATGTGAAACTAGTTAAATGACGTGTAGTGTTTTATAAAATTGTTTATCACTTACCAAAATATAATTTTAACACGTAACTAACACATTTTCACATCACATTTTGTTTTGAAGTCACTAACCGACCACATACTCGAAAAAAGCGCAACGGATGAATAAATCATGCCAACTCAACTCGTTCCGAATTTTATTTTACAATGTTGACATACTTCAAACTTTTTAATACGACAGGTTGTTTATTCTGCTAAGACTAAAAAAAAATGATTGGATACACGAAGTTTACTTGAACAAACTGGAATTAAGAATGGAGCGCGGCAGTCGAGGCCCAAATCGGGTCGGGACCATTGAGCGGACTTTTTTAGACACCCGATATGGGCTGCGGACCGTTGACTGGCTAGAGACACCAAAGATGGTAATGGTGCGTTGCCAATCTGAGGTCGGGATGTTAGGCCTCGAGCAAAAGTAAATTTACCGGCTACCTTACCCTCCGAACGGAACACGTCATGACGTCATGGTAGCAGGAGTAGGTAAGGCGGTGGTACCAATCCGGCTGAGTCGCTGCTAAACTCTACCACCTAGTCGGATGTCACGGGGTTAGTGATGGTAAGCCTATGCTCTTTGTACTATGCCTTTTACGAGCTGCCTGGCAATGAAGACAGATGGTCAATTCTACAAAGGAGCCCGGACCAACACGGGGAAAAATTCTGATTCTCATGAAATTTTGTGAGCATATGGAGTAGGTCTGAGAATCGGCCAACATCTAATTTTCACCCTAAGTGATAAAGGTAACAATTTTTTTTACTAAAATCACATTAAAAATATAGCAGAACAACGTTTGCCGGGTCAGCTAGTTTTCGAATAAATATAAAGGTGCCCGGATGTGCGACCGGTTGGCGATAGGTTAGCCATGTATCACAATGTGGGATTTAATGTCTTCGGCTAGTTGTGAGTGCCCCGGTTGTGCCTCTGCCTAAATCCTGGGGATATGGACGTTAAAATACTTACTTACTTACTACCGAATCCAGAAATTCCGTAACGAAAATAACCTAAGACTCCCGGCACAGTCGTGATACGTTTTAGTTTTGCCATCTATCGATGAATAGCAGAACTTTTAATTGATTTTTGATCACGCTTGTCTCTTTAGTTCAGCAACTCGCCTCTAGGTGGCATTGGTTGTACCGGCGTTACTGCGCATGCGTTATCCCTCCACTTCACGCCGCAATATGGCTGTTTATGCAAAAGCTAAAAGCTTTACTGTGACAGTCTACAAGTGCCACACGTGTTTTTGAACGTGGAATATAGAAAAAGGTTTATTTTTAGGTATTTACTTAGAAAAAAATATTGAATTGTTAGAATTTACATAGGTACCAATGTACTCGAAAAACGACTACCGCTAGTAACAGTATCTACGGGCCCGACATGACAGGATCATTATGGAGGCAGCAATAGGTATGGCGGTACATTCCTATCCGGGACTAGTTTCTACACATATCTCTACCACACGTGGGAGGTGGCAAGCGTATCGCCAACCGGACAATTCCAATCCCGGATAACGTTGTTTTTACTAGAATAACACATTCTCATTATGTTGGCCGACCCGGGGATTAACCGGGACCTCATAAAGTCAACTTCAACACTGGACCGCTAAACCACAGCCGGAAATAATTATTTTAGTGTTGCACCCCAAAGTAAGCAAATTATATGCTTGTGTTAGGGGCCATCCATAAATTACGTCACGCGAATTTTAGAACTTTTCGAC
>NJDC01002361.1:12709-23419 GCA_002245475.1 Calephelis virginiensis
ATCAGGAAAGAGTCTTTATACCTATACTAAAATGGGATTGGATTGGCCAACTAAAGGTAACTTACACATTAATTGAAGATTAAGAAACGTCTAGACGTTTGATTGACTTTTTTTTGGGGAAAAGCTTAAGGAGTTTAGTGTGGTTATTTTTACTACCAACAAAAATTATAAACACTAAAAAAATGGCGATATTGTGTAATTTATACTAAACTAGCTAATGCCTGCGGCGTTGCCCGAATGGTTAATAGTCCCACAGAACATTTTTACGGGATAAAACTATCCTATGTGTTATTTCAAGTTATCCTCTATGTGTGTGCCAAATTTCATGAATATAGGTTCAGCAGTTTTTGCCTTGAGGAGTATCAAACACACATACAAACTTTCGCGTTTATAACATTAATTTATATTAAATGACTCGCCGCTATGAAAAACGAATATAAAAAATTAGACCTTGAAAAAGTATATCTATATATAAAAGAGAGTCGTATTAGTTACAATATATATATATAAAACTCAAGAAAGGCTGTACCGATTTGGTTGAAAATTTATGGGGAGCGAACTTAAAACCAGGAGCCCGAGATAGGATGCTTTTTATCAAGTTTGACTGCGAGGAAATAGAAAAAATATAGTTAATTTCTTCAATACAAAGTAAACAAAGTTCACTGCAACGACCAGTTTAATATTTTAGGTCCTCATTTAAAGAAAATGACGTGGTTAAAATGTTTTTTTTTTCATTCGACTTAGCGCCTATAGATAAATAAACTCTAAGCTCTTAAACTAAGTGATACACGGCCTTATCGCCAAAACAGCGATCTCTTTCAGGCAACCTTATGTTATGGAGATGTAATAAAATAAATTTAGCACGATGAAGCTCTTAATACACAAAAAAGAAATATAACAATGAGAATTATTCTTAGTTGTCTAAGCAGAAAGCCGTAAGGGAAAAACCAAAACTTATTCTAATCACGTTATTTTTAGTACGGATATATTTTTATTATAATTGGAACGAAGTTCCTTATTGCGCGTTGTGAATGGGGGCTAGACGGAAAAAAATTCTTACGAAAATGTTGTCACGACACTATTTGCTCTGTGGTCTAGCGGTTCAGTAGTTGGACTTGACTGCATGGGGTCCCGGGTTCGAATCCCGGGTCGGACAATTTTTTTTTTTTCATTTTCAATTTTTTTTGTTACCATTTTCATTTTTTTATTTTTTTTTTATTTTCTTTTTTTTATTTCATGTTTCTCTGTCTGTCTCTCTCTGTAAGAGAGATAGAGATAGAGATTACTAGAGATTGATAGAGATTGAGAGAAAGGGGGGAGAGAGAACTTCGTTCCATCCGGGTACATCCCTTGACACCTTTCAACTTTTTTTATTTAATACTTTATTGCACACAAAAATTCACAAAATACAGGAGAAGTAAAAATGCACAACAGGCGAGCTTATCGCCACTAACTAAAGAAATTTCTTCCAGCCAACCCTAAAAAAATAAAGCTGTGAAAATAAAATCTTTTATTAGATATACTGAACGTTATCTAAAAATTTGAACACCTATTTTGGAAGATCCCTATATATGTCATACAAAACATTATCATTTTTTATTTACACACATATGTTGCACAGCACTCTACCATCAAATGGTCTTATTGGTAACGATCCATTATATTTTTGCTAGCATCTTACAAGCTGTCAGGCTTGGAGACATATAGTCCATTGTACATAGGAAACCCGGGCTAATACGAGATTCGTTAATAGATAGATGTGTCTTAAGGGTCCATGTATGCTAAAATACGTCAGCAATATAATGTTTTTTTCATACAAAGCAATCACGGATCTTGGTGACAAAAATACACAAGATTAACATTAATATTCTTTACAAGACTATTGTTTCCAAAACACGATTCATTTCACTTTACTCGATAGAAAAATTCGAAAAGTTAACCCTTTTTTGAAAGCAAAACCCATCTGTCTACTTCAACTATGAAAATATCGACACCAGATTTAACATAAACATAGATAAGTATTATACCTAAAAGATAATCGTTTCAGTTTTCATATTTTTTTTCAAATTACTTTTATAGTGTCAAAAATAGCGATTTGTCGCTTAAAACATTTACTTTAGACCGCAATATTGCATAGTAATCATGGAAAGAAGGAGTGCGGCGATTGGCTCTTCTGGCTGACTAAGTATGGGGCCTTAATCGCCTCTGTGGTCTAGCGGTCCAGTTGTTGGACTTAACTGCATAAGGTCCCGGGTTCGATTTCCGAATCAGGCAACAAAAAGAAAACTTGGTTTTTCCAATTTTCTATTAAAAAACTTTGGCTGGGAATTGGATATGTGCCCGATTGGGGATCAACTTGCCACCTATCACATTGTGGGAAATGCACCTATATTCAAGAAGCGTACTTGGATAAGTAATAAAAAAACGCTGTGCGAAGTACGACATTTAGCTATGCGTTACTTACGTCAAGCCATCCAATGCATGAACAATACTTAGTTCAATAATCAGTTCTAAGTATTGTTCATGAATTGGATGGCTTGACATGGGACACGTATAGCTAAATATCGTACTTCGCACAGCGTTTTTTCTTACTTAGCCAAGTATGCTTCTTGAATAAGGGTGTTAGTGTCCGCGCCTAGTTGTGTGAATGTATGGGTGTGAAGATACTTTTTAGATGTGTCTTAAAATGCCGTTAAATTGTGACATAGATCAATCATTAAAACCCGTCTGTTTAATAAAAAGCTGTTTGTATTAGAAATGTACTCGAACCAAATTTTTCAGCATCTGTTGAAAAAAATATGTGAGCATCTCGCAATGAAAATATTTACAAGTTAATTAGACAGGCTGAAAGTGTGTAAAGCTTAATGTATTTGCATAAATAATTCTAGTCTAGAAATACCCGCGAGCGATTTTTGTAGTACATTCCGAAAGCATTGCAAAAAACAGTGAGTGTGGTCATGTTCTGGTAATACATTATCAATCAACATGAGTTTGGTGGGAAACACTGATTTTAATTCCATGAAGAAGTGGTGTATCATGTTTTTTTGAAATGGCTAATGTGTTGCTAAGTGAGAGGTTTTTACAACTTCAACGACACTTGTGGGCGAGAAGGTTGCTAAAGTCAAAAAGAAGTATTATCACGCCCATATCCATGAAACATTTTTAGATTAGACCAATCTCTTGTATTATTGTTTTATTTGTGAGCTTTATAAGTAGGTACCAACAAATTTTCTGATTTTATTTAACTGATTAAAATCAAATTACAAGTATCTAACACTATATTTGAACTAAACAGCAGATACCTAGTCGAATTTAATGCTAAATGACCCTAAAGTTTAAAATTTTCAAAAACCCCCGTGAAATAACAAAACCTACATGTAATGTAGGTAAGAACCATCTCGATCACGTCAGCTTTCAATCAATAAATCTGCATCCAAATTAACTATCCGTTTAAAAGTTATAATGCCATTGACACACACACACACGCACGCACACGCACATGCACACACACACACACACAGAAACATCAAGCTTAAAACAACCCCCTTTTTCTGTCGAGGGTTAAAAATTAAACTGACTTTAAAAATTAAATGTTTATTTTGATTACGTAGGAAGATCAGTATGGTACGAAATACACATGGCCTATACATCTAACATTTTAAAGATGCAATACAGATTTGCGATTAAGCCTTTTGCTACCGACTACTCTTCTCTTTAAACCAAAACATGAACATAGTGAGCACTGATGTTATGGAGACAGTAATGAGTAAGGTAGCAATCCAGGCAAATAGCAAAACTTATTAAATACATTATTGTAATTTGAAGTTATCAGTATGATATCAGTTCATACGTAATACGGCCAATGAACTGAAAATCACAAGAATATGATAAACAATATAATATTTTTTTCGGACAATATAACCCCGATAACGATCAGCTGTTACAAGTGAAGATCTGAGTGATACTAAAGTGAATTTAAAATCAAGTGTTTAAATTATTAATAAATTGTTAATATTTCCAATTTACTTATCGGCTCTGTGGTCTAGCGGTCCTGGTGTTGGACTTGACTTCATAAGGTTTTCGATCCCCGGGTCGGGCAACAAAAACTAAATATAAAAATTTGAAATTTCAATTTTCTAATAAAAATAACGTTGCCAGGGATTGGATATGTGCCCGGTTGGCGATAGGCTTGCCACCTTATGGGACTTAGTGTCTTCAGCTAGTCGCAGGTGCCCTGGTTGTGCCTCTGCCTACCTATTCGGGGATATCGGTGTGAAGATACTTCACTTTATTTAAGTAATAATAAAGGATAGCGCCCATTTGGATGACGATCAGCTGTTAGAAGTGAAGACTCAAGTGACACTGTGGTAATTTTTTTTTGAAATGGCTAAAATGTTGCTAACCTCGAGGTTTTTACAACTTCACTGGGCTTTGTGATCCGAGCAGAGTGCTCAGCCCGATGTTTCATTATTTTGACGGATTGGACTCTTCCCTACAATGCCAGCAGCAAAGGCTGTCTCCCGGCAGACCGTACCTCGACTTGGTGCTGCGTTCTGGTTACTGGGTGTCCTGTGAGTTAGTTTTGTTTGGATTAGGAGGGAGTTGGAAGTTGGTGGCTTGCATTAGCCGCGGTTATTAGATCTGGAGGATCCGATAGGACGTGACGGGGTCTCCGAAGTTTGGTGGGCGCTTTGACGGTCGGTGTGAGGGAAGTAGTCCCGTCTTTATAGACATTTGATGTCAATAAAGAGGAGTCTGGTGTTATGAATTTATTAATAATCTCCTTAAATACCCGTGATCACATAAATCACCGACCTCGTGAGATTTGAAAGGCCTCGGACGCGGGTAATAATCGCTCAATGAGTTCTTTAGGCTAAATATTACTTGAGTTATATTACATGACTAGCCGTGCTCGCGACTTCAGCGGAACATAAAGTTATTTTGTTGATTTAGTAGCTTTAGAATTTTATAAAATAAAAATAGCTTTAGTTACTCTATATTAAACCAACTAACTTCCAGTAAAAGTCCAGTCAACATCGACCATTTTAAAGAATAGCTGGAACAAACAGACAAAACTAGTAAAAAATATTTTTGGTATATATACCAATATACATTAATGCACGTAGTAAAGAGTGGTTATTTCAATATCGCCTTTGTGGTCTACCGGTCCAAGTGTTGGATTTGACATCATTAGGTCCCAGGTTCGAAACCGGGTCGGGCAACAAAAAAAAATGTGGTATTTCCAATTTTCTAATAAAAAAAATATTGCTCGGGATTGGATATGTGCCCGGTTGGCGATAGGCTTGCCACCTATCAGATTGTGGGAGTTAGTGTTTTCGGCTAGTCGTGGATGCCCTGGTTGTTCCTCTATCTAACCCTTCAGGGATATGGGCGTGAAGAAGACACTTTTATTTCAATATCACAAACAGATACTCTTATTTATTAATTTGCCAATGCAGCAATAAAACCATATAGTTGGATTTATGACCAAAATATTCAGGTAATCTGTTATTTTCTTTTTTAAGTCACGTCAGCTCCCACAGACCCTTGGCGTGACAGTTTTTACAACATCATTACTGCCATAAAGATAAACACCAATCTCTATTAATTCCATAATAAATACGTGAAACCAATATTATAATTTACAACTTCTAAAATTTTGCATGAAAAATATTTTGTTTAAATGATGCAGCGTATTCAAATCTGCTCCAGATTATAACCTTGCTCAAATTTATGGTAGAACGTCACATTAAAGAGTGATGATTATACCCACGTGGCCAGTTTATATTCTAGACCAGATTTTTGTAAAAGACTAAGATTAAAATATAAATTTTAAGCCAGATATATAGAATACAGATCTGTGTCAAAAATTGAAATCAACGCACATATAAATGTACGCATTACATTTTATGATATGATAGTGGAGAATCAAGATCATGATTATGGCGTGATTATTGTGATAATATCTAATTTGACAAATAAAGTTATAATCACTGAATATCCACATCAATTATGTTCAAAGTCCATTTTAATTCAAACTTTACAAGTGTTTACAATTACGACGCCTGAATATTAATATTGATAGACACATAGGAGTATAATATACACTTATAAATGTATAATATACTTACACTAGCTGTTACCCGCGGTATCCTATCTCTCAAGTTGGATCGAACTGCACATGGTGTGCGAATTTTATTATAATCGGTTAAGTGGTTTAGGAGTCCATTGAGGACAAACATTGTGACACGAGATTTATATCTATTAGATGTAATTAAAACATGCATAACGTAGTCTTAATTTTCGACAAAACCAAAATAATGTCATATTTTTATGAATTCATCTTTTATGGAAACGTTACAAACAAATGTAATCACACCAAGGTACTTAAATCAAATATTTAAATACTTTAAATGGATAAATCAAGTATTTATTGCATATTAATCAAATATTCAATTAATCATCGTGTTTATAACCACCTGCCAAGTATCTGACACTAGTTCTAAGGTTACCACAATTCTTATTTATGTGGGATTGTTGAGTTTTATGATTAGCGACAAAAACATTTTTTTTGAGTATGAGTTCACATTCAAACTTACTATGTTTACGTGTTTCCAGTATGTTTTTAAAATTTAAGAAAATATTGTCAGACTCTTGTGAGTAATCATGACATATACTTAAACAACTACAGACAATATACAAATGTAAGATAACATACAAAAAAATTGTATATACTAAAAATGTAGGGTGGCTATGCTACCTTTTGGCTGAGATACTAGTAACAACAATTGCTTCACATATTGACTGGTTTATGCTAAAATTGAACAATACTTCATTAATTTTAATGTGTATCTACTTTATTAGACGCATCGGATTATAATCTCGTAAATAACATTTTTTGCGACGGACATAACTTTTACTTAGCATTGTTATATAAACATACTTATTGTATCAATTATAGTACTATCTATCATACAACATCTATCTTCACTATAGGGTCCGCGTGTTTAAAAACCCAAAGAACGCAATAGGTACAAAAATTCAATAGGCAAAAAATTTTTTTCACAGTGGATACAATCTTTTTTAGAATAAACTTTTAATTTCATGTATTTGAAACTTGGTAGAGTCACTTGTTTGTGATAATAAAGTAATCTTTGGGTGCCGCCTCTACGTATTTACCTTAAGTTAAATGTTATACTACTTTAAGTGTGATAGCATCTAATATTGTTACACAACATAAAATATTCATTCATTCATTCATACAGTACAATAATTCCCGCCAATCATGGCAACCCTAACTACGTCTATCGAGGATACGTGCCGAAATGACGACGTCCTTAGCACATTTTTTCGTAGCATTCTATACGAACGTTGACCTTAAGCCGTTTCACATAGTGATTACTCGTTATTTTCAAAGCACTGCATAAATTAACTTATATTTTTTTAATATTGTAAAAAATGGCGCTAGAGTTAAACCACAATTAGGTTATAATTAGTTTAGTTCCGGTTCCACATCCGTATAACGTTTTTCATGGCAGTAAAAGGTATGGAATTAGTTTACTTAGTTAACTTTTTGCACGCTAAATGCGCTCATTTGAGTCATTGAGAGAGCGCTTTTAGGTGAGAGCATTACTTTTTGAGTGATTTTTAATGCTATACTAGCATTTCCGGCGAACTTCATTCTACCCGTTTAGTTTGATTTTTCCTAGTTTCCACGAAGTCGAACGTGATAATAAGTATCCTATCTTCGTCTCCCAGTTCAAAGCTATACCTCTATTAATTTTCAACCAAAACGGTTCTGCCGTTTTTGGGCTATAAATAGTGTAACCAACACGAGATTGCTTTTATACAGGGTGTATTTGACACCATGACAAAAACTTCTGTGGTAGTTTAGATACATATCAGACTTCAATATTCCTTTAACAGTTTTTTTTCGGAAACAAGTGGTTAAATATTTAGCAGTTTTTTAGCCCACAATGTATAGCGAACAAAGTATATGCATTAAGCCGCTCGTTGCGAGCTGTAAGTGCCGACCTAATACGCTCATTTATTACATTGCTGTTTTTAGTGAAAATGTGTTATTTATTTGATATTAAATAAAAAAAAACGAATTGCGTTACATAATATTAATGAAATAACAATTAAAACAATGACAAAATCATTTTTTTTGATAAATTCATGAAATTTCCGACACAAAATTCCAACTGCATATGTATGTCAATCATGTACAGAACTCATGGTTTCGTTTTTCGGTGAGCTGTAAAAAACTCGGAGTACATAGGTATATAAAAACAAAAACACCATTCAAATTTATTTCATATAAAAAACATGAAGTGCCTTTATGAGTCTTCGAAACTGGCTCGTTTGTTTATAAAGTTATAAATGTGGAAGAAGTTAAGCAGGTCTACAGGAATCATCACGGCACTCGGTACTCTCTGTCTACTATGTAAGGGACTTTACGTGAAGGTATATAAATTTATATTTTTTTTATGATATTGGAAGGCAAACAAGCAGACGGATATAGACACCGAAAAAATTCATTTTTCTAATAAAAATGAAGTTGGCGATAGGCTTGTCAACTATCACATTGCGAGACTTAGTGTCTTCGGCTAGTCGTGGGTGCCCTGGTTATACCTCTGCCTATTTCTTCGGAGATATGGGCGTGAAGATACTTTACTTTACTCAAAAAAGATAAGGTTATCAATTCGACTGTATCTTTTTTCGTATGTTTGTTACGCGATTACTCCGCCCAATATCAAACTAACTTTTATAGGTTATAATGAAAATGTTGGTCAAGATTTCGAGATAGTGTCACATATAATTAATCTTGATCCCACTAGTGGTGTTTTTATAAGACAAACAAGCAGCCGGAAATCCTAATGGTAAGAAATAAATGCCACCTAAAGACACCAAAGGTAGTAATGGCGCGTTGCCAACCTGAAGTCGAGATTTTAGACCTCGAACAAAAGTAAGTTTATCGGCTCCCTTAGCCTCTGAACCGGAACACACCAATGGCAAGCGCTGACGTTATGGCGGCAGGAATAGGTAAGGCGGTGGTCCGAATCCGGATGTCGTTACGAAACTCTACCACCTAGTTAGATTTCACGGTATTAGTGACGGTAAACGTTTATCGCCTTGTACGAGCTGCCTGGTATAGTCTATTCTGCAAATAGTCTAGTCAACATGTGCCTTTTAGGTCAAACTTTTTAGCTCGCCTCGGAAAATTATGATCGACTAGATCGATGATTAATGATCGACTAGACTAACGGCCAATATTAATAATCAATCCTAACCCATTTTTATGTTATCGCTTGCCAATAACATATCTGTCGACAGGATAAATATGGCAATTAGGTATAGGATAGGCCGGCAGATATGCAGCTATTTAGATTGCTTAAAATCCATCTTTAGAGAAATATTATTAACGTTGGCCGTAAAAGGAGCACGGATAACACGGTGTTTGAGTTATACCTAATACAGCATAAATTTTCATCAATGCAGACGACATTAGTGCTAATGGAAATAATCTAATCTAATTATCACATCATCAGTTTCTTGCACTTAAATTATTTCAGTAATTTAGGGCTGAAACACGTACCTGCGTTGCGGCGCCGCGCCCGCCGCACTGCTAGAATCGGCAGTAGCGTCACTGCCGATTGTAGTGGCGTGTCACAATTTGTTTATTTAAAACAGAGTAAAATCTTTTCAATAACAATAAGCAATAAGTTTCTTACGACGGTCCATGACATAGACACGTCTATGACGTCGCAACACCGCAACGCTAAACGACGATTTTAGCAGCGCAACGCCGCAACGCCGCAACGCCGCAACGCGGTTGTGTTTTACCCTTTATTTTCAAAGTTAGAAGAGGCACACATTTTACCACTTCAAGAATGTCTATTTTTTACCGATTGGGTTTGAGAAAAAAGTGGATTTAAATCAATGTCATTTTTATAGACCTGTAAGTAGGTATTTTACATACTTTCGAAGAAAATAGTTTTTAATGGTCTCCCCATTCCATAAAGGATGGCAACGTATCTACGACACTTTTTATCAGAAAAACCACTCGCCTGTCTGCCTCCTCTAAACAAACCTTTTGTTTATTTTTATGTAAAAATCATATAGCGGTTCAAAAATAACCTCATCCTATCAAGTTTCTTTAGTCTTGAGTAGATCAGCTATGTAGTCATTATAGTTTAAGAATTAAGGCGAATCTACAAGAATTCGTTTTTTAATTATTCGATTACGGAACCCTGAAAATAGCCGAATGGAGAACCTCCACACTTTTTGGAAGTCGATTAATAACGCAAATTAAAAAGTAAATTAGGTGTTAGTAATTAATGTAGTTCCGTTTTAGCGTCCGCGTTGCGTTTTTGTGGCAAAAAATACGTGCCAAATTACCGTTAAAAGTTTGGAAAGCTTTTTCATATATATTGGTGCCGATTTTGTTGTGTCACCGCTAACGCTAAACTAACTTAAAATTTTTCTAATATTAGCTTACTTTTAGACAAATGGTATTCCGTTGTCACCGTAGTTCTAAAATTTCTTTCTAATTTGACAGTACTAAGACGGCAATACACAGAGTAAAGTAAGCATATGGCGGCAATAAATTGAATAGATAGTGATGTCCCTGTATTTACACATGCTTTACATTCCGTTATCGACAATGCGTCCGAGTAAGAATGAAAAAGAAATTACTTGAAAATGAGT
>NJDC01002361.1:35272-53167 GCA_002245475.1 Calephelis virginiensis
TCTTCGGCTAGTCGTGGGTGCCTTGGTTGTACCTTGCCTACCTCTTCCGGTATATGGGCGTGAAGTTACTTTTTTTTAATTCTCATGTCACAATGTTCGTTCCCGTACTCCTCGGAAACGGCTTCACCGACTCTCATGAAGTTTTGTGAGCATATTGAGTAGGTCTGAGAATCGGCCAACATCTATTTTCATACCCCTAAGTGATAATAGTGACTCACCCCAATTTTTTTAAATAAATCACATTAAAAATATAGCAGAACAACGTCTGCCGGGTCAGATAGTTTGAAATAAAATGAATTGAAATGTATTTGCGGAATATGTGTGCTAAAATTCGTTACAAAGATATTTAAGCATACCAACATATTCTACCACATTGTGGTTTATGGTGTCTATAGATAGGCTATGGTCATCTCTTAGTTCTTACCATCAGGAGAGCCGGTTGTTAGCCGTGTTATCATTTCAACTTGGTTAAAAAATGACACAATAGAAATTGAAGTAAGTTTGTAAAATCTTACCGCGTTTAAATTATTTATAAGTTGACGTAAATACCTTTTAAATTTAAAACTGATTAATATTCTTATTTTTAATCTGTACTTATACACGTTGGGTAAGAATAATAATGCAATTTATTCATAAGATTGATATTATAAATGAATAATAAATCGAGTGAAAGTGTATTTAATGGAAATTAGTCAAAGTTATATTTTACCTTGCACAGAAGATCGTCTGTAATATTTATAATAAATGAGCCTTGTCTTTACAATAAATAGCATATCCTACGAAAGCAAGCCTGTGGAGTAGAAATACAACTTAATTATCTATTTTGCATATAAACATCACATATGTGTACAGTAGAGACAAAATTTAAATAAAGAATTTATTTACTGATTATAATTTTTTTGTGGCACCTACAAATTTCTAGTGGTCCAGCGTAAGACTTGACCTCTCGTCGAGCAACAAAAAAAAATTAAAACGGTTAAAGCTAACGAAGCCACGTACATAGGTTAGTTCCTTGCATATTTTTTTCCAGGCTCCGTTGCAGAATAGACCATCTGCCTTCCTGCCAGGCAAGTCATAAAAGGCGAGCAAAGGCTTATCGTCATTAACACCGTGACATCTGACTAGGTGGCAGAGTTTCGCAGCGACTCACCCGGATTGGTTTGGAGGGTAAGGTAGCCGGTAAACTTACTTTTGCTCGAGGCCTAACATCCCGGCCTCAGGTTGGCAAAGCACCATTACCACCTTTGGTGTCTCTAGGCAGCGTAAATTTTTCACCATCAGGAAATCCGTCTGCTTGTTTGCCTTCCAATATCATAAAAAAAAGTAAGCGCAGTAAAATTTCAAAGAACTGACGTCGACTTGAATAAATACATAAATAATTATTCCTGAACAAGTCACACGAATCCAATCTTACGCCAAAGTTAACAAATTATATGCTTGTGTTATGGGTGTTAGTTAACGATACTAATACGTAGAAATACTTAAATAAATACTAGAATTGATACAATTTATTTATAAACGCTTCTACTTTCCACAATATATATATTTTTTTATAGTTTAGCCAACCGGTTTCGCTATACAAGCATCATCACGGCTATATATTATTATTATTGTTATATAGCCTTGATGATGCTTGTATAGCGAAACCGGTTGGCTAACCTATAAAAATAAAAAAATATATATGTACAAGTGTTTGTAAATAAATTGTATCAAGAATGGAATTCCACCAAGCACCGACGATAAGAAGTATAGAAACTAAATACTAGAATAAATTTAATATATTGTCAGACCTGGAAAATGAAGCCATCTAAATGTTCATCACACAAATGCGTGCCCCCGACAGGAATCGAACCCGAGCGTCGCGGTTGATCGATGTAGATAGGCGTTGTACGCTAGCCACTCGACCAACGAGGCGGCACCAAAAAGCAAATCGTCTGTTTACACAAAAAAATAGTTTTTTTTTCTCGATCTCCTTGGACGTACGCTTGGAAGAGACCTAAGAAGTAAGCTCTAATAAACGAATAACAAACTTTTGGAATTAGTTCAGAAATGACGGAGAAATCGATTAGCATACTTTAGAAAATATATAGTTGTTAAACATATATGTATTATAAATAAACATGTAACCTCCTCCTTTTTTAGAATTTAGTTAAAAATATTATTTTGAATTTTAATCGCCTCTGTGGTCTTGCGGTTCAATTGTTGACTTTACTGCATGAGGTCCCGGGTTCGAATCCCAGGTCGGACAATAAAAAGAAAATTGGGTTTTTCTAATTTTCTAATAAAAAAATTGTTTGCCCGGGATAGGATATGTGCCCGGTTGGCGATAGGCTTGCCACCTATCACATTGTGGGACTTAGTGTCTTCGGCTAGTTGTGGGTACCCTGGTTGTGCCTCTGCCTACCTCTTCGGGGATTTGGGCGTGAAGATGCTTTTTTATTATTTTCAAATCGGTTATAAATTTGTTACAGTACCTACCTAAAAGACGTAAGATAATTTTGCGTATCTTTAGATTTTGACATTTTTACAACGTGTTCTCTAATGCTAATAGTTTATTCATTTTAAAATTTATGATACGTTATAATAACTTTTACTTTCCATCTGCGGTAGGGCTCTTGTATAATATCATTGTATTTTAGGTTATATAAACAAAAGATAGAAGACTGATTTAATTTGCAACAAAACCACTGAAAGTTACCAGTAGCTCGAGTTGGAACCTGATGTACTACACTCGTCGATCGTATTTGCAACCGCGAGATCTGAAAGACACAGAGAGAATGAGGGTGGATTTGGAAGCAAGTGTTGGTGTAGAAAAGGGATCATTACATCATGGAAATAATGGATGACGAAAAATTTACTAAACAAATATAGGTACAATCGAATGCACATACTTTAAGTATATTTTAAGTAAGTATATTTGCATTGTCAGGTCTATGCAGGTAAAAATCGTGACACTTGCAATCCATATTCTCTGCCTTCCTCTCAAGGCACTTGGCGTTTAGATATGAAATATCATTATGTATATCTGACACTTTACTCTGACGCTTTGAAGTAATATTATTTCAATAATAGCACAAAGTATCAACGCAGACAGACAACCTCATGCACACATAATTAAATCGCGGTTGATATAAAAACAGGAATACGAAAATAATACTGCTTTAATACCTTTAGTCATAAACCTGTGGTCTTACCGTGACGTCATAAAGCAATATTATTTTAATAATATGATATGTCAACATAAAAAGACAATTTTGTTGCTGGCATAACAAATTCGCTATTTGACTTTAGACAGCTAACATAATAAAAAGAGGACTGAATTTTTGGCACCATCGTCTAATAAGATAGTCGTAGTTTTTTCGTAATGGTTAACCTTCGTGTAAATTAAGAGTAAAATTAGGTGGCAATTCGTTAAATTTTTTTCAGTCAAAGTGCACAAGTAAAAAATTTATGAAAAAATATTGTATCGTGCATTTAATCGTTTCCGCCAAATCTCGCTGAATGAGCTTGAGTAACGAGATCACCGCTTTACTCAAGACCCTGACATGACTTTGTAAATAATGATTTATGATTGTTAAAAATAATTCACTAATATGGAAGACGTGGCAGTATGACCTAAAGGTCTTAGCTGGCCCCAGAAAGGGAAAAATTATCTTGAAAAAAATGTATATCTTGCATAATATGTCATAGTACGAGCGCTGTATGTTTAAATATCTGTTTGAGTTTTTGGCGTTATCGAGAGAATAGATGGTCGAAATTTTTCATAATTATTTAATTTCGTGTTGATATTGAGTAAAATTCGTCAATGTTAGTGGCATTTTGTACAATTTTGCTTAGTGAAAGTACACAAATGAAATAATCATGAAGAAATTAGAGTATCGTGTATTTCCTAGTTTCAATCTCATTTCATGAGCTTGAGTAATGAGGCCACCGCTTTACCCAAGAGCCTGACATGACTTACTGACGACTTATGACTAATGACTAATTATAATTGATTAAAATTGGTATAAAATTTGATGCAAATTTCTACTTCACTAATGGCAAAATACTAACGTATAGGCCAAAACCTAAAGAAAGAAAACAGAAAATATCTGCTTTAAGGCAAAAATCCACTAAAATGATATTGTAGTTAATCACATTGAATACTCGGTTCAGGTGCAGTAACAAGATCTTACCCGACCTCAGCAGGTCGGGTAAGATCTCTCATTAAGAACTCAAAATTCTGTTTCTTCAATTTTGTAATAAAAATAACAACGCTGCTTGGGTCCCCAGAATTGGATATGTGGCCGATTGAAGATAGATTTGCCACCTACCATATTGTTTAAGTATCTTCTGCTACTCGTGGTGCCCTGATTATACAACTGTCTATCTACCCGCCGATACAAGCATGAAAATGCTTTTTATTTATTTATTTAACATTTTATTGCACACAAAAACTAAAATACACAAAATACACGAGAAGTTAAAAATGCACAAAAGGCGAGCTTATCTCTAACTAAAGAATTTTCTTCCAGCCAACCCAAAAAAAATTTAAGCTGTGAAAATAAAATGGAAGGCATCGTGTACAAAACAATTAAGTATAGCTATCCTTGGAACAAATAAATAAAAATATACTAATAAAGTGTGTAAAAAAAACAGGTACAATTATAATTATTAAAATATCTTAATAGGATAATATATGAGTATGTTATTGTGTCAACGATAAGCAGTGTTCCTTCAATCTTTTCTTAAAAGTAGGTAAAGAAGGGCTGTCATGAATCACGGTAGGAAGGGAATGCCACAATATCTAAACGAGTCCCAATTTAAGACCAAAACAACTTTATCACAGAGGCGTAGACGCGGGCTAAATCTAGTACCACATATTGGTTTAATTTGGCTTTACGAATTAAACAAACTGGACCAACCTTTGTTTAAAAGACAATTATCTCTATCTATTATATAAAAAAAAGAATTAATTTATTCAAAACCATCGATCATACATCCCAAACTATAGCTAGGTACTTGGAAATTATATAAAAGTGGGTATGTAAGTTTTTAATCCATTTTCATGTCATGACGACTGCGCCTATTTCGGTGAATTTTAGCATAGTCGTTGATAACTCAATAAAAATTTTAAATTCTAATATCTCAACCGATTCCAACCGGAGAGTTATAATGACTTCTAAACGATGTGTTTATGCCTAATAGTAAAACATATTTAAGATGCCTCTTATAAGTTTTGGATATTCTTAACATGCAAATCGTAATGAATATTCAGGTAAACCGGCTAGATGAAAACTGTTTTGTAACTGTTAGTAATTTTTATTGCCGTCATCAGCATATGCATCCCGAAACGTGGCTTACGAGTGATTTTAGAAAGCTGATTTTTAATACTTAGGGCGAGCTGCGAAGCCGGCTATCGCCGATGGCATCGTCGCCTACTTTCACAGAAGCACGGTGAGGCAGTGGTCGGCAAGGTCGCCGTAAGGCAAACCACTCGTCGACAAATATCTTCGACGTAGCGACACCTGCATACCAGTCTCCGAATGGAACGCGGTCGTAACAAAAACTCAAAGACCGGGCTGACACCAGCCGTAACCTTATTTCATAGAGTACAAGTATTAGACAACTAAAAGTCATAAAGTAACGTAAACGTTGGTCAACGGAGGCAGACTTTGACATGTTTGGTAGTCATGAAAAGTTGTCTCAATTTGAAAATTATAAACATATACAAAACTGTAATTCTAAATAACATTATTTATAATGATTGACAAAAAAGTAGCCACGCCTTGTAATTGCAATCCAAAGATTTAACAGTAGGCAGTTTTATGCTACTCTTACAGTTGCATGCATATCCGGCTACATTTTCGTTGATGTTTTATAGATATTACAATGAGAATATTAGAATTTAGCCCAGCAAAAGCATTTCACATATAAATTCATAAACCGATGATTAAGCTTTATTAATATAAGATTTAGACTTTCCTTTGCTTTTTTTAATTTTGAAATTGTTTACATTCAAGACTTTTGAAGCTTGTCGCATATATAAAGTCTATATGACACATGCATATTTAGGGCGTAGCACTTGAAGATAGACGCAACTAAAATTGAAGCGTAAAATAAAAATGAAACATTGAAAATGGACAGGTTTGGGTTCAGTCGACTTTTTTAATTTAATTTAGGTCTTATTCGATAGTTAACGTTAACTTCTCGTGTTAGTACTCGATAAAGTACATATACTGACGGCACACGCCCGTTCTACCTCGGATTTATTTCACGCGTGCGCAACATTATCTTGATTCTCTCGAGTCTCGACTCGGATTACTTAATGCTCCATCTAACTGTACACGAACGGCGAAACAAGATCGAGTTTTTTCTCCGTAAGTTCGTCGATCTGCAAGGGCGAAATTACCTTAGGGTGTAATTCTGTTCCGCGTTCGTCGTTTCCTCGTTTTGATTACTGACAATCTAGACCCTTTATTATTGCTAGGAAACAAACCTTCATGCATTTATAACTTGATTATAGACTAATCTGATTATCTAACAACGACAATAGGATTAGGTTTATCCAGTATTCGCCTAGTTACTGATACATTGATGTTATGGATAATTAATAATTAAATAATTGATTGAATACATGACGAACATAAAGATCCAGTAACAGATTAAAGATTTACGTCCGTGATAATAATTTTATCATGGGCAAACAAGTAATTAGGTATATTAAATTTCTTTACGAATGGCTACAATGTAAAAGGAAAAGCAGTTTTAAATTGCTTTAATATTTCTGCAATCTTTTTTGTAGTTTGAGCAATATTAGTAATTAAAAAAAATGATAGGCTGAAGCTGTTGATTCAAATTTTAACAATTAACTACATAAACATATTTATCCTCATCATACTGCAAGCCAAATAACTTAATAACTTCTCAGACATAGACATACTTGCTAGGTGGTAGAGTCTCGTAGCGACTCATCTGGATTGGTACCACCAACTTACTTTGGCTCGAGATTTAACATTCCGGTTAAGATTAAACATTAAGGTTGGCAAGGCACCAATTCCACCTTTGGTGTCTCTAGGCGACGTCAATTTCTTACCATCAGGAAATCTGTCTGCTTGTTTGCATTAAAATATCATAAAAATAACATGCTTATTGTCATTTCTCAACTTTAAATACTACACGTTATAGCGTGTGGTTCAGTCAAAATTAATCGATTAATAAAACAAATGTGCCTAGCGGTAGCCCATGACTATGTACACATGCTGAAGTAAATTTTCGTTATTAGTAATAGGAATGAAAGATTTTCTCATAGTAAAATGTATTCTATATGTTGACCTACTACTACAAGTTACTTAGTAGTAACAAAACATATACCGCCTTATTAATAAACATGGCGTAAAGTACGCCAAGGTTCAACCTGGTGTTATAGTCTTTATTACAAAGTAATACAGACTATAATATCAACTTAATTTTACACCTTCGTTAGTCCATGTCTATTAATAAGACGGCTAGTATGTATTTTTTAAACATTATCAGAAAATTAAACATTTACAATAGCCCCTACAAAACGTAGCTAAGGACCGTTTTGAGTACGTCAGCTTTCACTTAAAAAGGTGAACTTCTTTTATGTAAGAAGACAGCGAATAAACGAATCTCCAGAAGCTAAGAAACCACCGTGTCCAAAGACACTATTGGTGCGTTAATTACTACATATCAAAGGATTTATAACGTCGTTTTTGACAGTGACGTTTAGTTACCGGGACAAAAAGTAGCCCATGTCACTCTTCAGCATCTTGACTTTCTTCACATACAAAAATTATACCTTAACATCACACCGTTGCGACGGAGTAGAAGGTCAAACACATTTTCACGTTTGTAATATTAATACGGATTAAAAATAGTAATAGTCTAGAAGAACACTATTTGCACACTGATTTTGTCTTTTCTTTCAAAACTTTTTTAAAACATAAGATTTTAAACTTAAATCGTCGCGAATTAATAACATTTTTAATTATTTATACGGGATACTCACGAGCTCTTTTTATTTTATTTGTCGATATTTCGGCCTAGTTGACCACGGCCTATGCAACTAGGCCGAAATATCGACAAATAAAATAAAAAGAGATCGTGAGTATCCCGTATAAATAATTAAAAATGTTATTTTTTAAAACAATCGACTACACGTCCCACGAAACTGAAAACATGTGGTGTGTCTATTGATAGGATTTTGAAAAATATCTCTGAAAATGGTGAAAACTCTTTGAAAGTTTTGAGGATTCTAAAACCATATTTTCTCAAAGTAGATGGTTTGACAGTATCAATGCGTGTCTTCCCCTCTGCATCTTTTAAAATAATAATGTGAAAAAAAACATTGTGTAGTACGTTTAAAAACTTTCAACGAAAATTGGTTAGAACGTTATTAAAAAGTGCTAACTGCACTTTTTAAGATGTAGCATCATTTTAAAAATCAACAAATGTAAATACATGGAGCAAAATGTAATTATAGTGTAAGTAACTGTGACATTTATAAAAATATAATGAAAAGTAAATTATTTTCCTGGTGAATATAATAATCCTTATACCTGCTACAACGGAACCAATCATGAGCGAGTTCGACTCACACGTGGCCACTTTATTTATGTAATAATACAGCGAACGAAGACATGGTAAGAGACAGCCGTGGCCTTATAATGTAAATTGCTGTCATGAGTTACTACTGGAGGTTACACTCCTAAAGGATAGCTCCCACTTGGACGAGCCGGGACGGGGCTCATCGCAGCGCAATAATCCGCCTAGGTCGCTTGCATACATTTATGGAGCAACGCCCACTGGGCCGCAGCGCATCGGGGCAGTTTAAGTTAAGAAAAGAGCACTATGATATTTTAACGCTCAAGTTTCGTACGATAACTACTCAAGGCGCCACTTTCCATACTTGAAGATTCGTATGACAACTACTAGATGGCGCAACTTTCCATACTTGACGATTTTAACGGCCTCTCTATTTCGTTGCTCTACTTTGGTACTGATTAACAAAAATCTGCGCCGACGCGAGGCGGCCCGGCCCGCATCAGTGGGCTTTGCAATGCGATGCGCCCCGGCTCGTCAACAGTGGGCGCTATCCATAACTAATACCTGGGGACTGATTGCATATCTTTTTAGTGATGATCACTGGGTAAAGTGTACAACAAATAGCTGTCAAACGATATGTTTTGTATTTGTTATCTCTATTGTATTTCTCTTGGTCAATGATCATCACTAAACAGATACGCAATCAGCCCCTGATGTAATTTCCTACTTCATTCTAATCTATTGACCTCTCTTTCGTTTCGACTTTTTTAATTGACATCACAAGTCTCTCAGAAAGGAAGGTACATTACATAACAGAACACTTACAGTACAACAGAACGAGGCAGCAAAATTTGCAAATTACACAGGTCAAAAAAAGGCAAATGCTCTATTCTAGATATTAAATCCGGACTAACAAAGGGGGAAAACCGGAGGGAACACTACTTTATTACATAAAGTACTAAAAAAATGCTAATTTTCCTATACAAAAGTCTAACGGGTGCAAGATTTTTGTATACAGCCAACGAATAACTAATTTAAATAATGCAATGGCAACATTATGCACAAATGGGGCATAATTAATGTAGCAACGATTTAGTCATAAGGTTAAATTAACCGGTCTCGGGTATTATAATCTCATGAACACAGCGATTATCCTATGCCACTGTGCAACAATTTATCTTTAACAAATATTGACAGAAATCTTTAATTACATTTTGTTATCTGTGCTAAATTTGTCTCGTGTATCACAAATGAAATGGTATCGCGGTTATATTCGTATTATCAGTTTTTTTTTTTTTCAAGAATAAGGTCATGCTGTTTTGTATACAGCCCTGTGCTGTAGAACATTTAAGAATATTTTTATAATATTAAACATATTATATTAAATAGTATTTAATATAATACATTAAATAGTATTTCATTTTTAAACGTAATTTGAGGTTATTTTACCGCCAATTTCAATAAGCTGTAAACAATCAGAGACATTCAAGAGTTTTAACAATAAACTGTAAAATAATGTAAAATTTTATAAATAATGTAATAACGATAAACTGTAAAATAATGTAAAATATATATAAATAATAATAATGGTAATGGATATCCCTGGACAACTTACACCCCCATAAACCCATATACCTACGTGTAATGGGTGTTACTCAACGAATCTAATACATGGAAATACTTACATGGATACCATGAGAATAGATTTTATATTCACCAGACCCGGAAATGCAAACATCTAAATGTTTATCACATAAATGACTGCCCCCGTCGGGAATGGAGCCCGAGTCTCACGGTTGGTCGGTGGAGTTAGGTATGTAAGCTAGCTCATCGACCAAAGAGGCGGTCACAACATAATATTGTGGTTGTACACATTTTTTGAAGTAGTCCGTCTGTCTGGTTTGTTCCCTGGTCATAAAATAAATAAAGGTTAACCATTTAAAAAGGCGTCCTAGACGGCTGTAAACATAAATTTTATATCCATCTGTGCTGTAGATTTAATCCAAATTTAATAATAATCGGAAAATAGAAACAAAATTTCCTCCAAGGTTACTTTTTTTTAAGAAATGTTTACAACCGTTAAGACTCTATAAAGTCTTAAAGTATGACGTACAGTCAAGTCAAAAAGCAACAATAGTTGGGTATTCTCTAAAAGTTTAACCATTTGAACTTGTTTTTTATTCGTTAAAAAGTAATAGGCAGACACACTTTCGCATTAATAATAAACGTGGATTAATTTCTACTTAATTTAACTAAATTAATAAATCCATAAAATTACTCGGGTCACGGTGTTTGTGTGTGGTATGTCTGATCTGGTAGTATTCCAGTCTGAATGCTAAATGATGTGGTAGTTGCAAGAGGCTTTCTTCCCTTAGATTGGCAACGCTATATTACCAACTTTCTGTATGCGAAGTATATTTCTCAACATAAAATTATTCAGCTTATTGCCTTTGAATCTCATAAAAATATTCAACTTAATTGAGCACATTAATTAAAATAATAATTAAAATCAATGCAATATTTCGTGTGGCAGAAACCAGTCATGGCAACAGCCACGAAACTTCGCGAATGACCAGTAGCTGTTTATATTCAAATGTGATGTTTAATTTTATTGAATATTTTTATTAATCATTCGATTTCATAACAACCTTAATGGGAACTGTTCATTCGGAAGGTTTTAGATTCGATTTCTAAATAGAATTGTAAAAAAAATACGAGATTGTAACTTTTTGAATGTTACAATTTAATAAAAAAAAGTCGTCACATCTATATCCTCATAGTGGTAGGCTAAAGTACAACCAAAACGTCATAAGTGACAATGGTATCGCCAACTAAGCATCGCGTCAATTCCGGGCAATTTTGTTTTTATGAAAAATAGAAAAAAATCATTGTGAGATGAAGTTGTAAAAAATACTGAGATCCCGGAACCTCTTATAGTCAACACTTACACCGGGCCACTAAGCCACAAAGACGACCAGAGACAATATACCTTTCAAGTTTATTGCAACCGATTTTAATCTCATTATTATCTGACAATCTTCTTGGGCCTTTGACAAATAATTAGCTTACTTCGGGGTTAGATTAATTTTATTTAGTTATTACAATAACTCAAGAAGCACTTGGATTTTGATAATATTTAAATGTCACTTCCCGTTAGGAACTTTAAATATAATCGAAATTGGTATATTCGGTTAAAGGTTTCGGAGATTCGAAAACATACAGTCAAATAATTAAAATAACAATTAAAATAAACATTTGGTGTTGGTGCGTTGCCAAACCGACACTAGAATTCTGAAACATCTTGCCTCGATCGGTAGCACTATTCGCTATTACAACGTCAGTGCTCGCCATTGCAGTGTATCAGGCTAAAGGATAAGGTTGGCAACGCGTCAGTAACACGTGTAATGTCTATAGAAAACGTGAATTTCTTTCCATCAGGATACCTTAGTCACCTAAAAATGAAATAAACTATATGAAAATGTCATAGATATAGGAAACAAAGGATACGACATATATGGTTGTAGTTTAAAACAATACCGTTGATTACAGCACTGACACCTTGCACAAGCTAATTAAATTAACAGTTTCGAACATGGCATATCCATTAACTTTATAAGGAAATGAAAATATTGACAGAAAGCTAATGAATACAGTCAACTACAATAATATGTGAACATAAACTTTTTGATATAGTTTAAAAATTTATTTTTCTCCGTGTTGGTCCGGGCTCCTTTGCAAAATAGATCATCTGCCTTCCTGTCAGACAGCTCATAAAAGGCGAGCATAGGCTTACCTTCGCTAACACCTGTGACATTCTACAAGGTGGTAGAGTTTCGCAGTGACTCGCACGGATTGGTACCTCTGTCTTACATATTCCTGCCACGGTAACGTCAGTGCTTGTCTTTGACATGTTACGGTTCGGAGGGTAAGGTAGCCGGTAATCTTGCTTTTGCTCGAGGCGGTACATCCTGGCCTCAGGTTGGCAACGCACCATTACAACCATACATTGAATTTCTTACCATCAGGAAATCCGCCTGCTTGTTTGCCTTCAAATATCATAAAAAAAGCAGTAAGCAACATCGATATCTCTACTACCTCGTTGGTCGAGGAGTTAACGTACATGCTTAACTCCACAGACCAACCGCGAAACTCGGTTTCGATTCCCGACAGGAACAGGAATTGTGTGATGGACATTTATATATCTAAATTGCTTTGTCTGTCTATATTCAAATATTTCTATACATTAGTATCAGTGACTAACACCCATAACGCTGGCACACAATTTGCTAACTATGGAGTTAGATTCAATTTGTCTAATCCATCCTGGTGTATTTATTTATTTTATTTACATCTCATCACCTCTGTAGTCTAGCGGTTCGGTTGTCGGACTTGACTGCGTAAAGTCCCGGGTTCGATTCCCGGGTTGGGTTTTTTCAATTTTCTAATAAAAGGAAACGTTGCTCGGGGTTGGATGTGGTCCCGGTTGGCGATGGGCTTGCCACCTATCACATTGTGGGACTTAGTGTCTTTGGCTAGTCGTGGGTGCTCTGATTGTCCTCTGCTTACCTCTTTGGGGATATGGATTTGAAGATATTAACATCTGACATCCTACAGAATAATTTGAAAGAATATCTGCATCGATGTTCAGTTCAAACGGGCAAAGGCGATGCACAATTTTCCCTTTTATTTCTACCTTAATGGATTTTTGTAACTGATTATACAATGATAATTTTTTTACAAGTATGTTATTGAGTTTTCGGTGGGATCAAGAAAAAATATTGAATTTTGGGCACATATTAATTGGTAAAAGTTTGTTTAGTAGTAATTATAGATGGCGCCAAATGTCATTCAATGATTTTCGGTGGGATCAAGAAAAAATATTGAATTTTGGGCACATATTAATTGGTAAAAGTTTGTTTAGTAGTAATTATAGATGGCGCCAAATGTCATTCAATGACCTTAGGTGCTATCGCTTTACGTCAAACCCTAATATGACTGATTATGACAAGTTATGACTTATTTTTAATAATTTAAGCCCAAAATTGCGAAATGAGCCAACGTCATAACGCAAATAAATTAAACTTAACCAATAGGTGTGCGTGCAATAGACTTAAAAAATAACAGAAACATTTTGTTTAGTATGTTTTGTTTAGTATCTCGGCATATCCCCGAAGCGGTAGGCAGAGACAGAGGCACAACCAGAGCACCCACCACTAGTCGAAGACACTGAGTCCCACAATGTGATATGTGCAAGCTTATCGCCAGCCGGGCACATATCCAATCCCGGGCAACACTATTTTTATTAGAAAAATTAAAATATACATTTTCTAATTTGTGATTGTTGCCCGACCTAGGATCGATTTGTTAAATATCAACAGACAAAAAAAGCTTTTTACTGTTTTTAAAGATAAGTTTGCAGACACCCTCTGTGTAAAAAAAGACGGGTTGCACTCTGGGAGTGCCGGCAGAAGTGAAAACTTGAATGTTAACGTTGTGCATTTTTTAAGTTTTGGAATGGTTAGGGAATAATTTTGAACAAATTGCTTTTATTATCAGTATGAAAGTACTATAACTTATGCACGAATATTATTTTCATATCAATAACCTGCGTTTGGCTTGACAAAAACTCGCTTAAGTAAGACTAGGTACGTGACGGCTAGGAGCGTCGTCATAATATCTGTAAAACGAACATTGCTCGTCTACATAAAGCTTATTCAAGATGGAACAAAAAGAGCAATGTCTGTTGCTATTATACGTACCTATCTGCTATCATGTCTTGTGAGAATGTAAGGGTATATTGCGGCGTATTTTCCATTGCGAAAATATCTAAGCAATACAAAAACAGCAATGTATCTATCTAATTTATTTTAGATATCGCGCCGTTTTATTCACGCATGCGTCCTGCGCCGTCTTACGATCAGACGATCTGACGCGAGTTTAGAAGTTTTAACCTATTCCAAAAAAGTGCGCAACGCCGCTAAATAAATTTTCACTTCAAAAACACACCATTACTACCCAAAAAAAACTGTTACACACTCTGTACAAGAATAATTCATGCAACAATATGCCAGTGTACACCCAGCTTTATATACTTAGCGGTATACAGGTAACCACGCCTTATTTATTACATCCTGTGCCGCACCTAATTCATAATGTTTCGAATTTATGTCATACTAAACTGTTCAATTAATATTGTGCTATTCTTTACTCATTGTAAACAATAGGCGTTGAATATTTATACCTCATCGGTAATGATATCGATATAATCATTTACTTATTACCTACTAAATATTACTTATTACCTACTAACAACAAAGAAAGAAAGAAAAAATATTTGTTTGCGGAATATGAGTGTTACAAAGTATCTTCACGCCTATATCCCCGAAGAGGTAGGCAGAGGCACAACCAGGGCACCCACGACTAGGCGAAGATACTAAGTCCTACAATGTGATAGGTGGCAAGCCTATCGTCAACCAGGCACATACCCTAACCCGAGCAACATTTTTTTCATTCAGGGAAAAACCCAATTTTCTTTTTGTTGCCCGACCCGGGATTCGATGCCGGGGTCTCATGCAGTCAAGTCCGACAACTGAACCATTAGACCACAGAGGCGATTACATAGTGTTACAAAGATGTTACAAAATTATTTAGGCGTTTCTACGTATTCTACCAACTTGTTTATTTTATTTTCTTTTTATTAGTTATTAATTAAATTATTTATTTTAATTAATTACTTACTATTTAAACACTGTTTATTGTATTTATTACATGATTAATACAAACCATTTTTATAATGTAAATTAATTTATCCCTATCTACCGTAAACTACCACCGTTTCCAAACCTAGCCAGACAGGAGAAGAAACGGTAAATGAATAAGGTAAAAAAGTGTCCTTATTATAATCCGCGGGAGCCACTTAGAAATATATGTATTTTTTTCATGTGAGCAATCGGCAAACGACCGACAACGACGGGTTCCTGATGGTAATAGACAACAGTGACCTATGGACCCTATAGATGTTACAGGTGCGCTCTCCTGTGGTCTGGATATTAGCCCAATTGTGCAAGTATACCTCAAATACGTGCGTATGTATACTCAAAGCATACTTACAATGTTGATAAATAATATTTACTCTTGATTTATTTGAAGTTTTAGCTTACTCTTAAAGCTTAATCATGATATAAATATTTTTGGAATACGATATTTAAAAACAACAGAAAACTTCCAAATTTTTTACAATGTCTATGAAATGGAAAACATGGCCGCTCTCTTTACGATTAGAGAACGATATCACTTTAACACACCTAAGATGTAACTGGTGAGTGGTGCGTCGTTTTCTCCAGGTCACGTGTGAAAGTCCAACGGTCGCCTTATCTAAGCAGATAGACCACTGTGCTGACAAAAATATTTTACTAGTATATCTACCCGCTACCCTGTCATCCAGCACGAAACACGACTATGGTAAGCAAGTTATGTCTGCAGTAATAGGTAAGCTAATACAACTAACCCGGAAACGCTGCTGCACAGCAGTCTACTATTTAAATATGAACAACTGCCATTGTAAACTAATCCAGTAGCCTAAACTACCACTAGCGGGCGATGGGGTTGTCATAATTATGGTGTATGTATTATGACTGAAATGACGATAGTGGCAGCTCAAATCCACTACAACTTAGCATTGACTCACCTGACTGATTGAGAGTTTTTTTTATGATATTGGAAGGCAAACAAGCAGACGGATTTCCTGATGGTATGAAATTCCCGCCGCCTAGAGACGCCAAAGTTGGTAATGGTGCGTTGCCAACCTGAGGTCGGGATGTTAGGCCTCGAGCAAGAGTAAGTTTACCGGCTACCTTGCCCTCTGAACCGGAACACGTCATGACGTTATGGCGGCAGGGATAGGTAAGGCGGTGGCACCAATCCGGGTGAGTCGCTGCGAAACTCTACCACCTAGTAAGATGTCACGGTGTTAGTGACGGTAAGCCTATGCTCGCCTTTTACGAGCTACCTGGCAGGAAGGCAGATGATCTATTCTGCAAAGAAGCCCGGACCAACACAGGGGAAATGACCTGTTTATAATTGCATAAAGTTTACATCAGGACAACGACCTATGATTTGAGGCATTTGCGGTTTCAGACAACTTAAATCTTTAGATGAAGTGACAAGAGCGTCTGAGTTAAAAAAAAACTTTTTAAAATCATTATTATTTTGATACCACCGCTATCTGTCCCTCTTAAAGAGGTTCCAGGTTTGCTAGTAGAAAAAGAGGTCAGCTTAAGATGCTTCAAACTTATTCATTTTATGGAATATAACACCGGAGGGTTCTCCTAGCAGATGCACGTTGTCATTTAACATTAGGAGAGTCCTTCGCTTGTCCAACATTTTAAACGCGGGTAAAACCATCAGTTAGTAAAAAATGACGATAGGGTAAGATACGAGTTGAATTATTAATAGTGTTAATGAGGCAAACACAGCATTGTCGCGATAGTGGGGTGAGCGAGTCGACCTCGGCACAACCGATAGTGCCCACGCAGCCTGATTGTCGCCAGCAAGTCAAAACCAACACATTTTTACATTCACTAAATACCAACGCTTGCGAGACTCGCTTACACTTAAAGCCGACAATCCTGTAACCAAGTTCAAACAACTTTGTTATAGGTGGTGGTATTCCGCACGCATATAAATTCTTAGTCACCTGAGTCTTGTAGAAACACTTTCATTCGTAAATTCAGAATTAGTTAGAATAATTGAATTACATTGTGGTGTCGTTGTCTCTTAAATCGTAACCAATTCCTGTAGTGTAACTCTCAAATCTGGATTTCGTACAAATTGGAATCGGTTATTTTAGATACCCCTGAACACAGTACGAATGTTAATAACCCGCTAGTAACGTGTTCAAGAGTCCTTCAAATGACTAATCCGATTCCAATTTCCAATTTGCATGAAATAGAGATTCAAGAGTACACTACTGCAACATTATTATGTTCTTTATTCATCATTAGCTGTTTACCTGCGAAATATTTTCATATAGGTAACCTCTCTACTCCAATATTGCACATTGCGAGTTGATTTTTTTAAAGTGGGTCTTTGACTACATTATTATGCATATTAATTGTCATCAAAATCGATCTCGTGGTGAAAGCATAACAAACAGACAGATACAAGTAGGCGATTTCTTTTTAACTAACTACTTACTCATTTTTAGTACATTAGGCTTGTGTGTAGTATAAGAAAGCGAACAAGCAAACGGTTTTCCTGATGGCAAAGGACAACCATAGCCCTTAGACACGAAAAATGTTACTTATGCGGTATGAGTAGTGTAACCGATAGACTTGCACAATAGACCGA
>NJDC01002361.1:53232-86743 GCA_002245475.1 Calephelis virginiensis
ATGACATCTATGGTGTCTCTCACATTAAAGAACACTAAAATTGTATAAAAATACTTGTACAATTATAAATTCAATTATAAATTAGCCTGTCGTTTACAGCATTATCATATTATGGGCTTTTATATCTAAAAAAGTTTAACATTTAGCATAGGTACCTGATTTATTTATTTAAAAAAACGGAATAAAAAAGCGTATGATTAAATCTCAGAAAAACTGCAAAAATCGACTTCAATTTCATGGCATCATTGAAGTAAACAAAGAAAATTTTCATAACCAGGTACCTTACTCAAAAATCGGTTGATTTAACTTTGAATCGTAGCTTAAAAAAATGCAAAAACCGACTCCAACTATTTGATTAAGGACCACGTCACGATTTGATAATTATTTTTCAAAAGATAGCATCGTTTCGAAATAGTCCAACAAAAGTTTTATCAACATCCTAGTAGAAAATCTGAGTTAAATTTAATAATTCATATATATTTTTTGTATGTTATAGAAAGGCAAACAAGCAGGCGGATTTCCTGATGGTAAAAAATTTACGCCGCCTAGAGACACCAAAGATGGTAATGGTGCGTTGCCAACCTGAGGTCAAGATGTTAGGCCTCGAGCAAAAGTAAGTTTACCGGCTATTTTACCCTCCGAACCGGAACAAGTCATGACGTTATGGCGGCAGGAATAGGTGAGGCGTTGGTACCAATCCGGGCGAGTCGCTACGAAACTCTACCACCTACTATGCACTAGGGACATCAATGAATGCATGCAATGCATTTTTATTTTGTGTTTTCGTATATTAAGAGCACTATCAGGTACTATGGATGGTACTCCATACCATAAGGTTGCCTGTTTTGTCGATAAGGCCGCTTTTGAGTATAACTTAGTTTTAAAGTCTTATTTTTAGTGAATTTTTATGTATTTTAGTGCAGAATAAAGAGTTATTCCATTGTATTCTAATGAAGAGGTCGTCATGATAAGTGATAAATGTATGCACTATTAAGTCTAACTCAAAAACCACTAGTCAGATTATGATAAAACTAATATGGGACCACCTCAAATGACAATGACATGACATGAGACTAAAAAAAGACATCAGATTCTGTTGGCTATTGGCAGAGTAATCGTGTCACAAACACAAAAAGGCATAGCCGAATTTAGAACCTCCTCCTTTTTTTAGTTGGTTAAAAATACACATACAAATTGTGAACCTCCACCGTTTCGGAATCGATTAAAAGTCAAAGCCGCTGACTTTCTTCCTCCAGATTTTCTTAACGAGTGGACCCGTTTAATAATCTGATGCTAGATTTATAATTACATAGACTCTCGTAGGACTACTTGTAACATTCATACGAAATATCAAGTTTTGACCAAGACAAAGAGAAATCTACAATCTCAGTTCTTGACCATCCACAATAATGTTGCAAATTACGTTTCGTTATCGGATAATTTATTATTGCAAGCCAGCAAACGTATCTAAGTAATATTTCATAAGTTGGTAAACATTGAGCTCAACCAATCCCTGCTCTGTGACTATGATAACAGGGTCGGGGGCTACTTATATATGTTTCAATTTAATTATGATATGCGCGATCTCCATACAAACAATATTTTAATGCTTTATGAGATCCATATATTAATGATATTGTGTTATTAACGTAAATCTATTGACATATTGGTGGTAATTTTATTTTGCACTCACTAGACTAATTTTAAGTTATCGCTATCTTCT
Source organism: Calephelis virginiensis (assembly GCA_002245475.1). Lineage (NCBI taxonomy): Eukaryota > Metazoa > Arthropoda > Insecta > Lepidoptera > Riodinidae > Calephelis > Calephelis virginiensis. Next base: position 54,956 of record NJDC01002361.1, read on the forward strand.
TTTAACATAAGTAAAAGAAAGAGACAAAATACATTTATTGTTGTCAGATTCTGTACATTTTAAAGACGTTCAATCTGTTCTTAGGAAACGTTCGTTAAAAACGTCATAATTTGACCTGTCCGGACTAAACTGATGTGTCTAAAATGTTCCATCTCTTTTGTTTTCGTTTCATTTGAAAAAGATAGCATGAATCTAAAATAAGTTCAGTTTATGCACAGCACATTTGTCATTTTATGGTATTTTAAAACTAGGACAGAAAAAGAGAAGCATTGTAAATTTGATCTGCTTGTATGTGTCTCTCTGTCTTTGGCGTGATAACTTCTGAGCGAATGGACTGATTTCGTTGCAATTTTTTTATGAGCTAGCATGATTGAGATTGTTGTTAGCCAAAAAGTCAAAACCTATCTGTAATGTAAGATAGGTTTTGTCGGTGTTATTTTTTATGACTATATAAAACAGTGCTTAAATACAGATTTTTCTTTGAATTGCATTAGAATACAGATCCTAATGTTCACACATAGGATTTAAGTTTGTCCGTTTGTTTTTCCATTCAATAATTAGTTTGTTAGAAAAAAATAACGGGTTGCACTCCGGGAGTGCAGAAGTGAAAACTTGAAGTTTTGGAATGGTTAGGAAATAATTTTGCACGGATTGCTTTCATTATTAGTATTAAAGTACTGTCATTTATGTGGTAGAATACAATATTAATATATTGCACTATCGTACACAAACATCACAACATAAACATTCGCGCAAGCGCCCTGCACCATCTTATTCGCGCAAGCGCCCTGCGCCGCCTTACGAATTTTCGATCAAGTCACGTCTCCTGACACGAGTTTAGTAGAAGTGTTTACCCTGTCCAAAAAAAGTGCGCAACGCCGCTAAAGAAGTTTTCACTTCAAAAATTACAAATACAATGCTGAATCTGGTGCTTTCACACTTGGCTTTTTATGTAGTTGATCAGTGTTTGATGTAACTGTCATAATATTTAACGTACGGACAAATAAGCAAAACAACCTTCCACACATAGAGCTAAATAACAAATATTTTTTTTCTTTTTTATACTAAAAACTAAATTTGTTGTTCCAAAATATCAAAGACTACATTTATATCAATTTTGTCAATTGTGTATGTATAAGAGGATAAAATTAAAAAGAAACAATAAAAGACTTTTGTAAGAAATATACCAGCCAAGGATAAGAAATGGCGCGCAGCCAAAATACATTGTAACTAAATTTGAGAACAAATTATTTGCTAGCCAAATAAACTCAAACAATAGATTTACTATTCAAGAGATAGTTTCTGTGTGTAGGCGTAAAACTGTCGAAAACAAACTCGAGGAATTATTGCCGATTCTGATATTACAAATAAAATATTTATCAACTTCTTACAAATAAAACACTGTTAGAAACATATCGAAGGGTAAAAGATAAATTGGTTACATGAAAACTGATTTATGGGGACAATATTAACGAGATTTGATTGCGTACTTTTGTTTAGATCTACTTAAGATAAGAAATGAAGACGAAGCATTTTGTGGCTTATGAAATAGGCAAATTCATTGGACATGGATAACGTATGTCGATACTAATATACAGAAAATACTAATAATATATAAATTATCTCCTAGACTTGCTTTGCATAATTCTGTGCTTATCCCAACTTTATTGTATGGAAGCGAGAGTTGGGTATGTCAGAAAAAGCATGAAAGTAGGATAAATGCGGTCGAAATAAGAGCGGTACAGAAAATATTTGGCGTAAGTAAGATCCGAGAAAGAGTGGGATTGAAAGAAAGTGTTGGTGTTAAAATGCGAAAGGGCATGCTCCGCTGGTTCGGTCATGTGGAATGAATGTTAGATGAAAGATTGACAAAGCAGATATATAATACGAATGTGGATGGATGTATGTATCCGGGGAGGCCAAGGTTGACATTCTACGATCAGATAAATCGGATATTATCCGTCCCCGAAACCGGCGTATTTGTATGAAAAGACGCCAGACAGGTTTGTCTAGATCGTGAGGTCTGCCACTCGATACTCTCTGTCTTCCACGTAAGGGACTTAGCATGAAGATATGTTATATATCCTACTTATGTTGTATATTCGAAAATTTGTGAGTATAGGTGGATGGACATTTTACTTCTTTCTCAGTTGTATAACTTATTATTACTAACATCTGATTTATTTCAGAATAACACAGACCACAATGTACTAAGATTCTTTAAAATTTGGCACGCGTACATAGCCGAGGGTTAAAGCTAGTCTAATATTTATAAATCTCGTGTCACAATGTTTGTTCTCAATGGACTCTTAAACCACTTAACCGATTAATAATAAATTAATAATAAAATTCGCACACCATGTGCAGTTCGATCCAACTTGAGAGATAGGATAGCTTACATCTCAATTTATCGCGGGCGAAGCCGCGGGTGACAGCTAGTAATATTATAAAAGCAAAAGTCTGTCTGCTACGTTTTTTGACACAAATTTTGATACAATTTGACAAACATAAATTTAAACATCCTATTTTAAATTAGTATAATGTTAAACACAAAGTTCACAGGCTACTTTTTTTAAAATTCTACCACCACATGAGCTATGATAGGGGATGAAAGTCATATTGAAGCTAACCAATAATGTCTTCGCCAAGTCCTAAGTTAGAAAAACTATTCTGCGCAGATAAAGTGGTTGGTAAATTAAAAAATTGCGCTATGACTAGTAGTGCGATACATTTTTACCTAAAATGGTTCACCCGCAAAATATAGACAAGATGATAGTCTACAATTAGCATATTACCCATCGATGTGGCAGAAGACCACTTAATATTAAACGCACTATCTCATGTTAGCTAAAGCTAACCTCTTTTCTCTTAATAAGACTTTGAAGAAATTGTTGAGCTAGTCCAATAGGGGACTATATTTTTTTAAACTAAGAAGAAAAAGCATTCATCAAAAATAATTTTAGGTACATTTAACAATAGCTTGTTGACAGAAAGTAGCGACATCGTAAAATAAGCAAAAAATATCCACAGAATGTTTGGCTTTCTGCGACATATTGTTTCACAGAAGTTATACAGGTTATCCTTCTCTGAAGTTAAAACCGTTCAAATCACTATTAAAACAATTACAAAAAGGCAAACCCACTATGTCGTTGCCATGTTATGTACCAAAATGTCATACCTAGTCACATAATGCAAAACTTCAAGTCAGGAGGAAAACTCCGAAATATTTTTGTACATATATACATATGGATATAGTCAATTAAGAAATAGATTTATTGAAGTATGAAAATAGAACATTTTGCAAATGAAACACTTAACATTTTAAAAAATACCGTGAGCTTAGCTAAAAAAATCATTTTCTTTCTTTATCTTCACGCCAAATTCGCCTTCAGTGCCAAATTTCATGATCCTGACAGACCTGCTTGACATTTTTAACATTTATTAACCCGTGTTAGTCCGGGCTCCGTTGCAGAATAGACCATCTGCCTTCCTGCCAGGCAGCTTGTAAAAGGCGAGCATAGGCTTACTGTCACTGAAACCTGACATCTGACTAGAGAGACTGGTAGAGTTTTGCAGCGACTCACCCGGATTGGTACCACCGCCTTACCTATTCCTGTCGCCATAACGTCATGCGTGTTTGAAGGGTAAGGTAGCCGGTAAACTTAATTTTGCTCGAGGCCTAACATCCCGGCCTCAGGTTGGCAACGCATCATTACCACCTTTGGTGTCTCTAGGCAGCGTGAATTTCTTACCATCAGGAAATCCGTTAGCTTGTTTGCCTTCCAATATCATAAAAAAAACACGACGGTTTCGGTGACTCTTGACATTACCCTCGAATAACAACATTGATATTACTGGTGTTTCGCTACTTACGGCAGGGATTTTAGGTCACATGATGAACACTGAAGCTGTATTTTCAAAACATGTATAATCTCTATAAATTTTTAAAGAAAGAAAAAATTTCGCCCCAGACAGGATTTGAAATTTTTTCTTTCTTTAAAAATTTATAGAAATCTATCCCAAGCACAGGGCAAGTGCTAAAATAAAAATACATGTATAATCTGTTCCAATAAATTTAATAATAATTGATTAGCCTACCGGTTTCGCTAATGACAGCAACACCAAGGCTTTTTATTATAATTATTATAATATTTATTTAAGATTTGACATAAATATTTGATACTAATCGTAAAATACATAATAAGTATAAAAATAAATAAATAATGCTAAATGCTTAATGTTTATGTCAAAGATTTTTGATTATCGTAATAATTATCGCCTCCGTGGTCTAGCGGTCCAGGTGTTGGACTTCAATTCATGAGGCACCGGGTTTAATTCCCGGGTCGGGCAACTAAAAGAAGAGGTGGCTTTTCCATTATACATTTTGGTGAAAAAAAAATGTTGCTCGGGTTTGGATATAGGCCCGGTGGGCGATCGGCTTGCCACCTACCACATAGTGGGAGTTAGTGTCTTCGGCTAGTCGTTAGTGCACTGGTTGTGCCTCTGCGTCCCTCTTCGGGGATATGGGCATAAAGATACTTTTTTTCGTAATAAATATAATAGCCATGAGGCTGCTGTGCATGATAGAAGAAGCCAAAAAACTAAAACATTTCTATTAAATTTATGTTGGACAATGAAAGTATCTTTTGAAAATATTAACAATGAAGTTATATTCAGTACCAACGACGAAAGGTGTAAATTGTATAGTGGCAGGAATAAGGCGGCGTATCCCTACTTAGGACTACCATTAGTAGTCTTACTAGTATCTAAGGACCCACTTTTTTAAGTAACTAATTACATCTGGATATATAACCAAAATTAAACTAACTCAAAATTAAGCAAATTATACACCTAATATATAAAAATACGACTCCAGTATTTTAATCAATTCTATTAACAGCCAGACCCGTACAAACAGACATCTATGTTCATCATGCAATGGCTGCCCTCGCCTAGAATCGAACCAGAGCCTTGCGGTCGATGGCTATGACCTTAGCCGCGTAAGCTTACCCCTCGGCTAACGATTTAACATAATATGTTTACCGTTTACTTGATATCAGGTAGGAAGACAGCTGGTTTATTCTACATGGAGGACTTTGACCAACACAGGAAAAAAATAAAATAAATAAGTAGTTAATGACTTAGATAACTAGCAGATATTTTTCACTGTTGCATCTATTAATGCTTCAGGAATGCCCCGATAGTGAAGTGGCAATCAAGAGATTAGAAAACAATCGATTTTCCGAAGAAGGTATTGATAAAGTTGGAATTCATCAAATTATTACCTACATAGATAAAATCAATGGTCCTACGTCAACTATTATGATGACGCTTATCAATGATAATGTAGAACCAGTGTTATACAAATATCACCAATTGTAATTGGAAATAGTGATATTGGCCGAGAATTTACAGGTCTATGGCCCGATCACATGTATTCGGAATTTAGCTATGGAGTTCCATTTCGAAAAAAAATTAAATGCAGCAAATTCATACGGTTTTATTAACGTTCTACAGATATCGGAAATTTTTCGTATGGAATTTCTGTGAATTTGCAGTGGGCGAAATATCAATCCGATTATTCGAAACGGAATTCCGATTGTACATGACCGACCTAGGACCCGCCACATACTTTCGGTATTTCGTTATGGAATTCCGTTTCTAAAAAAATCGAATGCGTCGAATCCATACAAATCTATGTAGCTGGTAGATATATTTGTTTTTTTTTTGTACATACGGAATTGGAATGGTTTTGAATGGGTTAAAATTTCGATTCGAAATCCGACACGGGATTTCGTAAAGGAATTCCGCATGTATGTGCCGGCCCTTATATATGAGGAGTAAGATGGAGTTTCACTTTTACATCGCTTAACATCGAATTATAAAATGTTAGAAGTGTTATTATTTTACACTAACTTAAAACGATAAGTGAAATTATATTCATATTGTAGTTACAACTTACCTAAATGGTGAATTAGAGTAAAAAAAATATCTTCACGCCTATATCCCCGAAGGGATAGTTTGTTGCCGACCCGGGGATCGAACCCGGTACCTCCAGAAGTCAAGACGACGCCGCACCGGACCGTTAGACCACAGAGGCGATATTCTACTATTGTGGTACAACTTACTATGTAAGTAGGTATACCAAATATAAATGTTTAATACTTCTGTGATGTTAAATATTACTAGAACAGTTATTACTTTTATTTTGTTCAATTTTAGTTATAAAAAGTTTCAAGTTATTTCTTCACTTCATGATGATTACTGCTATGTCTGTAATTTCTAAAATTTGTGACTTGGAAAAAATACAGGACAATTTGTGAAGCACATACTTCAAAACAAAAAAAATGAAAGAAATCCAACTACATGTTAATAAATTATAGGCAATTAAAAATAAACTTTTTAGTACGCCGAATAAAATGTGTACCAATGTACTCCAAAATTCTATACGATCGGTCGATCGCTGTCGGGGCACAGTCTGACAGACAGACAAAAATCTAAGAACACATCCTACTGCGCCTTTTTAGTCACTTTTGTCATTTCTTAAATATTTTCAAAGTACAACATTCACTCTTCTACAGTTTTGTTATAACTATAGATAGATATGTCTTATAACTTGACCAAAAAGAAATAAGCGTGAAGTTTTGATATCAATTAATTAAATTACGGAAGTTCGACCTTTCTGGTTACAACATAATAAAATGCGACTGTTTCTTTCATTTAAGCCGTGTCTGTAGGTAATCGGGCTTTAGTTTGCGGAAATTCATAATTTCCTCATTATTTTATGTGACCAAATGTCACTGTATCCGTAACTTAAAACTCTACGAACTTTATGGTTTTGTACATAGCTAGTGGTCGCCCATTGGTCGAAATTCGACTAAAATAAAATTTAATATATTGTTGATAAGAACGCCATCTTCATTTCTAAAGACAAACTACTTTGTTTCCAAACTTTTTAGTGCGCCATTTGTGATCTTTTATCGTTATCATCAATATATTTGTTTGTGTGTGTCAAATGCATGGTAGTGTGGGTAATGGTGTTATTTTTGATTTATTCTACTTTATAAGCATTATTATTGAAAAATATTAGCTTTCTGCACTTCTCCTACACATAAACTATAAGTGTGCCAAATTTTATGTTCTTGCGTCCGCGCAATTTTCGTAAAAAGGGGTCCAAAGTTTTGGCATCACGTATTAACATATAGATTTAGACGCAGTTATGATGCAATAAACTAATTCAAACAGTATTACTTCATTTAAATGTACAAATTATCAAATGTAACTTATAAACCAATTGTCGTATCTTGGCCAAAACACTATCTCCACCTACCAACTCAAAACCACAACCTGCCGTTCGCAAAAATAAATATCAAAATTCGTTTTTGGCCGATAAATCGCGTAAAATATACAAAGGAATTGAAAACCTCCTCTTTTTTAACAGTCGGTAAATAGTACATTTAAATAAGCTACTTGTGCTACTATCAAGGCCAAGGAACATGAAGAGCATCCTCTTTTTTCAGTTACATAAATAAACACATGCAATACACAATTCCCTTTTCCTTTTAGTAACAAAACTATTCTGGAAATTAAGTTGTATTTTTGTTAATTTCTTTCACAATTTATAAAGCTTATCTATTTTAATTTCTTTCACAATTTATAAAGCTTATCTACTTTTCAAAACCCGAACATGTTTTGACAAAAAAGTAGTGCCAATCTTGGATTTAAAACTCTTCAACCTAATATTAGTCAACATGTAAGTGAAAACCAAAGTTAATGAGCTTGATGTTAGAGATGCAGTTAGTCTCATTTTTTCTAAGAAGTTTGACACTTATATTAATAATAAGTATTAAATTTTCAAAATTAAAAATAATATTATCGTTGTGCAAAATATAAATATCACTGTCAAAGTTGACGAAACAAAGAAACAAATAAAGCGCTAATGCTCTAAAAAAAAGTAAGTAATAATAAAAAAGTAATGATAAAAAAACGATAAAACAAATTAAAAAATCTATTTTTATAATTCCCGGATGCTCATATCGTATCTTAGTAATGTTCAAATATGAGTAAGGGTGCGTCTACTTGAGTAGCCGTGAATCATCTTTCGCTGAAAAAGATGAATAGGCTACGACTGAAAAATAATACTGTGAATGAAATTGGCCATCTGTGGATTTAGGTCATGATATTCCAGATTTATTAGTTATCGTCGCGTTGGTCATATCTTGACTAAATATTGAAGACTCAAATTCGATTCCGACGTGTACAACAGACAATTGCAAATATAAAAATATTATTTTATGGCAAGGTTATGAAAATAGATTTTCTCATGGTTGTGTTAGGTGTTAGACTTTTGAAAAACATCAGAGATGTTTTCTGTTATCCTACTCCTCTAACACTTAACGTTAAAGTATCTAATCTAATCGGATTTGTCCAAGGGTGGTGCCAAGAGTCTACGAAATAGGCGTTTGTATGAATAACATAACAGTATGTAAGTGAAAGAAACTAGGCAGATTTATAAAGATCTAGATTCTAGACATTTAACACTCTGTTAGATATGTATGTATGAATATATGATGTCTAATCTAGGCGAATTCATTGAAAAATATAAATGAGTATTAATATCGAATTAGAATGATAAATATTATACAGTTAATGAATGAATTATAATGTGACAAAATGCTACACAGCAGATTTCTTTTCCTGCCGATAGACTTGCACACATGGCCTCAGATCTCGATCGTAAGATAGTGGCGCACCAGCAACATTTATGGTGTACCGGCTGTCTTTTACTATCAGAAAATACGCCCAGTTGTTTAACATCAAAATTGAAAGTCGAACTCTTTTCTTTTGCATCTAATTTCCTAAGTACTATCGGTGATTAGACATATAGTAGATAAAATTATAATCAGTAGGGTTACTCTTGAATCTCGATATCATGCGAATTGGAAATTGGAATCGTATATGTCACTTTAGGTACTTTTAAACACAGTATAAGGGGATTATTAACATTTAGTTACAAATAAATTCAACGAATAGGATAAAATAATTTACTATTTAATTTTAACTAAATGTCAATAATTCGCCAGAATTGTGTTCAGGAGTACCTAAAATGACATATTCGATTCCAATTTCCAATAATGCATGAATCGAGCGTCGAGAGTAACCCTACAGGACTTTAAATTCGCTGAAGTCAGGGGTTCCCAAACTTAAGAAACTTACTCACGAAATCAATATTTTATGGCGCCACTTATCAAATTAATAAAAATATCGTAAGCACTGTAATTCATATCAGAACAAAAAACGTTTATTAAAACAAAATTTAAAAATAATTCCAAAATTAAATAACATGTTATTTAACGTAACACTAACAAGTTACAAAAAAACCAAAAACCAGATATCTTTACGGGACCCATTATGGGAATACACCAATGAGTCATAGCCATTCCCATAAAAAGTAGTGATGCCTATGACATATTTATAATCAGAGATGTGACAAATTTCGGTATATACGTTGATAGCCTCGCATCCAACATGAATGACTGGACTGTCAGATTACTCAGTACGAGGCGCCAGTTACTCATACGAAATGGCGATATTGGGCCAACATACTACAGGCCGCGACGTAAGTAGGTTTGGCTGAGGCCATTGGTGGCGCCGATACAAGTATCATATAAAGGGGCATCCATTAATTTCGTGAGGTGTTTTAGTAACTTATAGACCTTAGTACTACGCAAATTATGAATGGATTCTTTTTGAACCCTAGTAATTTCCGCGAGATTTTATGTCCGCAAATCTCATGTAACATTTTTTAAATTGCATATTTAGTGCTAAGAGTTAGTTTAATTCTAAAAACGATTTGCGAAATGTTTGATATGTCTTTGAGATTGTTAAGAAAGTAAATTGTACAGAGTACGAAATCTCGTTAAATTTAAGTGTTTAAGATTTGGCCCTATTCTAGTAAATATATATAGTAAGTATATGTAAAAAAAATACATAACATTTGACTCGACCTCCTCTTGAAAGCCTCACCTAAGTAATGGACGCCCCCTAATACAAATAAGAAGGTACATGAGTAAATATGTTTCCTTTTCACATTGAATGGGCTGAACCGATTTTAATTAATTTTAGTAAAGAAGTAGACAAAACATTAGAAAAGGACACATCGTCTGCTTCTATTCCCTTATTTCAACAAATTCCCACGGTACTTAATTAAGTGGACCAAAGCTTAGGACAAAAGCTAGTTACATAAACGATAGTAAGCTAATACTCAATATATCTATTTTTCTCACAACTCATGCCCTTGTTAACAATCGAACTTGAGCCTTGTCGATAGCGTCGCAAATGGTGGACAGGTAAAACTTGTAATATTTATCCGAAATATAGCTTTCCTATTATCAACAAAATATCGAGTTTGGTTGGTCCTACTATTAAAAGTAGCTCAATAATCGGAAGTACTCCGGAAGTCACCTTCGAAGGCCAGCAGGTTGGACCAGTGCTGTAATGATTTACAACTATTAGACCACGCTCTAGTCAACTACTATTGGTTCTTTCTACGGCCAATCATGTAATTTTAAGACTAAAGAATTAAATCAACAAAACAATATTCTTCATAATTCTAAATTCAAAAATGTCCAATAACCTCCTATCGAATCTTTATGTAATGTAGCTAAAAATCAACACACTCATGTCAGTTTTCAAACAAAAAAGTGCAGAAATAATTCGGTCCATCCGTTCAAAAGTTATGATGCTACAGACACACACACACACATACACTAACACAGATACCCGTCAAACTTCACCTCTTTCTTTCTTCCGGGGGATAAAATTCTGAAAAACTTACAAAATATTGTAATAAGCTAAGCATTGTATACACAAATATTTTATAGTTGAATCTAGCTTCTTTGCAGGCTAAGATGCGTTACGAATCTGAGGCTAAGAACAATTTTTTTGTAAGTTAGTTTACCGGCTGCCTCCCGAATCGGAAGACGGTAACAGTGATCACGGATTTTGAGATAGTATCTTCATACTAGAGGTAGGGCGGTGGTAGTTACAGTCACGGTGTTATTGAGACTAATCGATTTGCCTCTAACAAGGTACCTAGCAGGTAGATGTTTGAGAAATTTTATATCCCTTTATTCCCGGTGTTGGTTCGGGCTTCTTTGCAGAATAGACCATCTGAATTCCTGCCAGGCAGCTCGTAAAAGGCGAGCATAGGCTTATCATCACTAACACCGTGACATCCTACTAGGTGGTAGAGTTTCGCAGCGAGTCGCCCGGATTGGTACCACCTCCTTACCTATTCCTGCCGCCATAACGTCATGACGTGTTCCGGTTTGGAGGGTAAGGTAGCTGGTAAACTTCCTTTTGCTCGAGGCTGAACATCGCGGCCTCAGGTTGGCAACGCAGCATTACCACCTTTGGTGTCTCTAGGCGGCGTGAATTTCTTACCATTAGGAAATTCGTCTGCTTGTTTGCCTTCCATTATTATAAAAATAAAATATATATATAAATGAAGCGCCAATTCTCATAGTCAGCAATGGACCAATTTTGTTAATTATTTTTCGTTCCGTTAATTATTGTAAAGAAAACGTTCTTATAAAGAGAAAAACTGGGAACATTGCAGGTACAATGGATAAAACAATACTTCATTTTCTTTTCTTTCTGATGTGTTATTGTTAAATGGATCATATAAAAAAAACGATTAAGAAATCATAATTAAGAAATTTTCCTCTCTTAACAATGAATATCGATTTTGTTTTATGTATACGGCTCAGCTACAACGAAAAAAACTTCGAAATGACTGCAGCGAATTTAGAATACTACCTCATAAAAAATAAATGTCATAATAGACAAGGAGATGGACTATTTTTTTCAGAACTCTTAAGAGTTCACGGGCGAAGCCGTAGGTAATGTAGGTATCGCAACAAATGTAATCTTCTTAATAACATCAGTATATATGGTTTAAAAAATAACATATTTTGGTAGATATTTAAGAAGGTATTTTGCCATTTCTAAGTAAACGTGTTTTGGATACAAAAAAAGTTGGGTAACGTTAGTCTAACTAATCTTGAGATTATTTAACCTCGCTAATTAATGCGTTAAAAAACAGATGTTTCTAATGGAAATAAAAGTCATTTCCCATAATTTTCTTACATTTTAATTACCTTACAAATCTGTAAATTTCTGTATCTTTTAACATTTGTTATGGCAAAATGTATAAGCAATCGGTAATAATACCATATTTCAACGGACGATTCAGATCGGATTTTTTTCTTAAAAAGATTAGAATATAATGTATTTAAGGAACTACTGGAAGCCATCAAAAATATATGCGTGCATAGTATATAATAAACATTACGAGTATGAGAGATTCGTGGACACGTTCAGCCTGCAAATAAGGTCTCAAACTTTAAGTGGTAAAAAATGTAGTGAAAAATAATTTAGTCCTACCCCAATAAATATAATTTCTACCATATTTTAAGCAAACGTAACCCATAACCATAAACATAAACCATATTTCACTCCAAATTTACCCTAACTTGTTAAACTTGTTAAATATACAAATTCAAATACTAATGAATTATTCGGTTTCTGGAGTCCAGTTATCCATACAGTCCTGAGCAGTGCAAAACAATAACACAAAGGTACTTGAGACCTCCCATAGTGTTGACAAACCCCAGGTAGAACCATTGAATGACCTGTAATAAATCTACCTGTGCTGTTTAGGACAATTATTAGTTTACAATGAACGAGCAATTATTAGATGTGATAATTTAGACCATTTGAACAAAAACATTATAAACGTTGTATTAGGTGGATGCCGCTTAATTTTTTTATGTAATAAAATAAAAAGCAAGTTCCCTTGTGTTGGTCCGGGCTCCTTTGCAGAATAGACCATCTGCCTTCCTGCTAGGCAGCTCGTAAAAGGCAAGTATTCTTATATTAACACCGTGACATCTGACTAGGTGGTAGAGTCACAGCGACTCATCCGGATTGGTACCATCGCCTTATCAGGAATCATCGCCTTATCAGTGGTGGCTTACCACCACAAAACAACCGTTTCTTAAAACAACAGTGGTCTATAGGTACAGTTAGTGTTATGGGTGGGACGCTGTGGGCCTATAGTGCAAGTATTACTCCAGTGGCCCCCTGACCAGAACATAACACTGTTATAATGGTGACAGGTGCCTTTTGAATAGTTTACAAAAACATTATAAACGCTGTATTAGGTTAGATGCTGCTTGATTTTTTTATGTGATAAAATAAGAAGTAAGCTCACGGCTGTCCTGTTGGTAAGAAACAAACGTGGTCTAAAGGTACAAACGAGTTCACTGACGGTATTCCAGTTACCAAATGTTCCTTTGAACAGCGAAATACAAGTGCAGTTTGAATGGGCTATCTAGTACAATATGAATAAAATGAAGTTCATTTTGCTAATTGTATGCAAAGATTTGTGGTGGAGCTACGATGTATTTCGCTGTTCAAAGGAACATTTTATTAACTTGAACACCGCCAGTGAACTCGTTTGTACATTTAGTGTTATGGATGCGTCGCTGTCCATTGGCTGGTCTATTGTGCAAGAATAACTCCATTATCCCCCTGACCAGAACACAGCACCGTTATTATGGCGACATGTGTTGGTAGAATGATGGATCTCTTCTATCCAGGCAAATTACTGCACAATGATCAGTCGGAAATCGAAACAGTTAGTTAGCCAATGCCAAGACTGGACCAATAGATCATAGAAGCAATGTATTAAAGTATCTTCTTGCCCATATCCCCGAAGAGGTAGGCAAAGGCACAACCAGGGCACCCACGACTAGCCGAAGACACTAAGTCCCACAATGTGATAGGTGGCAAGCCTATCGCCAAACCGAGCACAGATCCAATCCCGAGCAACATTTTTTTTAAATAAGAAAATTGGAAAAACCGTATTTTATTTTAGTTGTCCGACCCGGGATGCGAACCCGGGACCTCATGAATCAAGTCCAACACCTGGACCGCTACACCACAGAGGATATTACAAGCGAGGCGAGGCGATATACTGTAATATTTTATTTTAATGACTAATCTAACCTCACTTAGTGAATGTGAAGAATGAATGTAAGATCAAAGTATAGTTTTGTCTTGAACGAATACCTCCTTCTCCTCCTGATTCCATTCACTCTTTCAATAAATCGAGAAGTTTCAGCAAGTTCAAAAAATAAAATACTAAATTATAACCGAATAAAAAATCGAAATTTATAAGTTCAACACCTATATTTTTTGTTTTTTTTTTATACAAAAGGAGGCAAACGAGACCTGATAGAAAATGATCACCGCCGCCCACGGACATACTCGTATTATGTAGGTATATATATACCTATTAGTCAATTTCTTCGTAATTTCGCAACTGATTTTAGAAATCATTTTTTTGGAAACTTTACTTCCAAGGTTGTTCTATTGTCCTGAAATCTGAATCTAAACAGGGAATATCAGTGAAATCGAGGAAAGTAACCATTTTTTGCCCCTGAAGTTTTTGAGTTAAATTGATTCTTTGCTAAATGCCAGGACATAAGCTACAAAGCTATGTATGAAAAAATTAACACTCCCTCCAATACCATAACCCTCTTTATACAGTCGGCAATAAATATTCCATCCTAAATTTTGAATTTGTGTAAACGGAGATATAGGGATAAAAAGTAGCCTATGATGATGATAGGATTCATGATGAAAAAGTTTATCGCATTTACTTAGGATAGGGTGAATCTTAGACAAGCAAATAAGTAAATAAACTTATACTTTTTTACGTGCATATCTATGTACCTACGGTGTAGATACGTTACTTAGGAATGTCTACACATAAAATGGTAAGTGATTGTGTCCGTGGCACATGCATTGAAGATAAAAAAAGTATCTTCACGCCCTTATCCCCGAAGAGGTAGGCAGAGGCACAACCAGGGTACCCACGACCAGCCGAAGATACTAAGTCCCACAATGTGATAGGTGGCAAGCCTATCGCCAACCGGGCACATATTCTATCCCGAGCAATTTTTTTTTTAGAAAATTGGAAAAACCCAATTTTCTTTTGTTACCCGATCCAGGATTCGAACCCGGGACACCATGCAGTCAAGTCCAACAACTGAACCGCTAGACCACAGAGGCGATAAAATGGTAAGTGATTGTGTCCGTGGCACATGCATTGAAGATATCTTAAAAAACAATATCATTGGAATATGTAGGTATATTTTTAAACGTTTGCTTTTGTTTTTTTTATTATGTACTGATAAAAATAATTAAAATAAATAAACATCCTTGAATTAATCAAAGTAAGCATAATATTATTCACTTGTATTATGAGTATTTTAAACGAGACTAACACCTGTGTGTTAGTCTCTTACTTAAACAGATAACAGAATAAACTTAATAAACACCCAGACCCAGAAATGCAGACATCTAGATGTTCGAGAATCTAACTTCAACCTCGCAATTCCTCTAATTTCTTCGACTGCTCGTCCGCTAAGTTTTAGCCAACGCGAACGAGGAGATCTTTCATGGAATCATAGTCTTTCATGTTAAGTTAGTGCATTACGGAAAACTACTGGATCACTTTGAGAAGAATATGCTTAATTTATAGGATACTAGCGGCCCGGCACGTGCTTCACTACGTACCTACCTAGGTATATGACCGCATGAATGACAAAACACAACGAAACAGAAAAAGAAAAAAAAAACATCTGAAAAAAGGTTCAATTTGACTGAAAAATACCCATTCACAAAATAATCCGCCATTTATTGAATTCATTTCTTACAAAAAATGTGATAGATGAAGAATCGCTCGACCGATTTTATGCAAACTTCACATAAACCATCTCCTAAATACCTAATCCGAACAAAGCCTAAACATTTGGTTTGGATATGGGAGCCCGTGGCCGAGCCACTACGAAAAGTGGCATTATTTTTTATATAGGTAGGTACCTAGGTAGGTACATATCTATATACCTAACTTGGATATTAAGTTTCATGAAGCGCAAATAGCAACAAAGGTAGGTCTACAACCAAAGATAAATTGTAAATACCTAGTACCTAATTCCGTTCGTATTTAGCTCCGGAAATAAGTAGTTTAGTTTGTCATAACATTATTCTCAACATCCGTATATTTCCTGACAGTTTTTTGATATTTTAAGTACTGTGCGCTTTTCCCGCGCGAAATGATGAAAAAAGAAGTCCTTACAACTCGCGAGCTACCTTCCTACTTAGTTTTGCACGAGTTTTCTTTTCATGCTTTATTAACTTATGTTATTTAAAATTAGTTGTTTTCATCTTATTTGTTATTTCAATTAACATTATGATCAATAAAATAATTTAAATGTCCTTTATATCATTATTTATTTTATAGATACATTAATATGCAAAACTTAATTTTATTAAATATAAAAACACATTTAGATAAATTATGCAAAAACACTAAGCAAATAATATACTAATATAAGTTTTCTTTCATAGGTATTAGACATACTTCCTTGACTTCGTGCTAGACGGTTAAAAGTATACATAAAAAATTATCGCTTAATATTTAAGTACTCATCGGTATGTTAACTTTCAATATTTGTCGAATCGGACATTATTTAACCTGTCCCGACATTACGAAGTTTCATCAACTAGAATAAGTACTCACATAAGTTCTTATTAACAGCGTTGTAATTTCAACTACTCGTAAGTAACTTTCTAATAAATCGCAACCATATTAATCGATTTAAAATAAATAAATGTAAACTTACCTTAAATGTTAAATTTCACTCCTGTTAAATAACCATTCAAATGTATATAAACTTTGCACACACTGGGGGAAAACTAGGAACTTGCACATACAAACTTTTAAGCGATTAATAACGTAAAATAAAAAAAATACAATCGTAACGTATCAACAAAGCGATCGTAGATATTGTGGACGTGGGAGCCACGCAGGCTGTCGGCAGCGAGGCAGCGCTTGCACTGAGAGCTAAGTGGCTCGCCGTGGACAAGCGGTCGCTGCCGGCCGCCGAGCGACTGCCCCGCGCGTGCGCCGGACCTGTTCCGAGGCGCGAGCTACCTCCCGCACCAACCAGTACCACCATACAGCACCAACTACATGCACCACACTGTTTTAATTTTCTATACTAATATTATAAAGAGGAGAGGTTTGATTTTTTGTTTGTTTGTTTAAAATTAATAGGCTCCGAAACTACTGCACCGATTTCAAAAATTCTTTCACTTTTAGAATGCTACATTATCCCTGAGTGACATAGGCTTTGTTTCTTCGAAACCGTTGCAATAGAACCTAAGTTACGCAGGCGAAGCTGCGTGAAACTGCTAGTATATTATAAAGCGAATAAGCAGACGACCCTGCTGAAGGTTCGCTATCCCTAGACGCCATAGATGGAATTGACCAGTAACAATCTTGATGTGAGGATATCAGGGCATGTGTGCAAATCTACTGGCTACTAGCTCAAAACACGACAGTGGCAAGTGCTGTCGCTATGGTGCCAGTGCCAATCGGAGCCAATCATTGTGCAGTTTTAGTTTTGAGCGTCTTTAAATACAAGGAATAATGTTCACAGCATGTCTCACCTCCACAAAGTATCCTCTTACAAAATTGATTAGCCGTTTTTATGATAAACTTTCTGATCATTTTAGGGACTTGGCTATCACTTAAATTACCGTTAAACCTTTAAAAATCATTCATTATGTCAAATCCTAATCTAGTCTACGGCCTAGTGGTCTGGTACTGGAGACCCGGGTGCTGGGTCTCCTTCCCAAGTCACGTATTACTAAACATTTTCTTATAAAAACAATGTTTTCCAGGATAAGTTGAATGCCATATTGGCGACAGGTTAGCTATCACATTATGAGACTAAAAAGATACTTTTTCCTAATAATACGAGTATGTTTAATAGTTGGTTTTACCTCTGCTTTTCTCTTCGAGGATTTTGGCTTAAAAATGCTTCTTGCAGAATATCCGGAAAACTGAAATGTTTTGAAATTCTTGTTCCTTATACTAATCTCTTAGCACTAATATTATATACTACCTAACTATATGTGTACATACACATATTTTACGTATCATAGGGAAACTATGTTTAGTTAGTATATGATTTAAATACCAAATTATCCTTTAAAGTCTGTCAAAAACTTTTATGAAGAATATTTACCACTGATATTAATTATGCCAGGCGATAATTCAAAAATGGCACATCTTGATGTTTTATTATTTTTTCACATTTTCACTAAAGTACTTTTCCCTGTTTGAGTAAGTGAGACTCGAAAGCTACGGGTTGGAATTCTCTCTAAGGTTAATTTTTTTTATGATATTTGTATTTTGTAATCGTCACAAAAATATTGACTATATCGTAAAGTCACTCGAAAGCAGAAGGGATGTACAAGAAGGTAAGGAAACTAAACTAAAACTAGAAATGTAACGCCTTGTCTCGGAATACCTACCTACCCGTAAATATTGTATACTAGCAGCCCGTCGCAGCTGCACCCAAGCGGACAAACTATATTTTTATACATATAAACCTTTCTCTTGAATTGCTTTATTTATTAAAAAAAGAAGCATTGAAATCCGTTTCATAATTTTAATGATCAAAACATATGTAGGGACCGACAGCGAAAAGCCACTTTGTTTCATACTATGTAATGATATAACTAGCATAATAGCCTATAAGCAGAGATTAGTAATTAAATATATTGTCTTTGCTATAGGTATGTTTTTCAGAAGTAAAAACTATATTCCTATAAAGTTTCATTTAAATCAGTTCAGTAGTTTGTGCGTGAAAGAGTAACAAACCATTCATTCTCACAAAACTTTCGCATTTTTAATATCAAGTTGATTTTTTTAATATTCGACATTAAAATATTTTATTTAATAATTCAATTGATTGTTTTTGATCATTATTGATTTATCGAAATATATCTTAATACTAATTTTATAATAATGTAACAGTAAGATTAACGCGTTGATGTAACTAGCTATTATACTATTTTTTCTGTAGTAAATAATCTAAAAATATTACAGAATCATACTCATACCTGAAAGTTTGGCAATGCATACTCCTGGAATTACAGTTGCGACGGTGATCACTTACCATAAGCAAATTGGCCCACTTGCCCATTTGCTCTTTCGTGAAAATAAATAAAAGTTTTTCTTTTTCATTTTGCTTTTTTAAATTACTTAGTACGAGTACATACAAGAGAAATAAATTCATTTGTTTTCTTTAAACTGATATTTTATTCTGGCACACAGACAGAGCGTATTAATTCATGTAACTAATAATAATAATAATAATAATAATGAATCATCTTTATTTCACATAAATCTACAAGAGGCACTTGTGAGGGGTCTATATAATAATAAATCTACCACCGGGTCGGAACGCGGCCGCACACTGAGAAGATCCGGCAAGAAACTCAGTGGGCTTGTCTTTTTTTCTTAGTTTACAATATATTTACAATAATTTATGTAATGATACATTATATGAGATTGGCATGAGGAACAATTAATCCCAAGCAGTCTTATCTGCTAAATATTCAGCAATGTTATAATAACCCTTTTGATTTAATTTACATTTAACACATTTCTTAAATTTATTAATTGGAAGTTCTTTCATATAATTGGGAAGTTTATTGTAGAACTGTATACATAGGCCCATGAAAGAATGGCTTACTCTGTGGAGACGAGACACATGCACAGCAAGATTATTTTTATTCCTTGTATTGACACAGTGTATATCACAATTTCTTTTAAATGAACCTGAATTTCTGTGAACATACATTAAATTTTCAAAGATATACTGGGATGCTTAAGTTAGAATTTTGATTTCTTTGAATTTTTCTCGCAGGGAAACTCTTGGGCCTAGGTTATAAATTGCCCTTATGGCTCACTTTTGTAAAATAAATATAGTATTGACTTCGGCAGAACTCCCCCAGAGAAGAATTCTATACGACATGATGCTGTGAAAATAACTAAAACAAACCATCCTAGCGGTTTCAACATCAGTTAATTGTCTCATTTTCTTAACAGCAAACGCTGCTGAGCTTAATCTAATTGCAAGTTTATCAATGTGTGGGCCCCATTGCAATTTCTTATCAATTGTTATTCCTAAAAACGTAGTAGAATCTATGAGGTCCAACTTGTTCCCATTAAGTTGTACGTTGGTATCTACTTGCCTCACATTTGGCATTAAAGATTTAATACAATTAGTTTTTTTTCATTCAAAAAAAGATTATTTACATCGAACCAGTGTACAACTTTTGAAATCGCATTGTTTATTTCGTCATACTTACCCAGTTGTCTTTTCACTTTAAATATAAGTGAAGTGTCATCCGCGAACAATACAATTTCGTGTTTGTCTCACGTAGTAAGGTAAGTCATTAATATATACAAGGAACAAAAATGGACCAAGAATAGAGCCCTGGGGGACACCCATTGTAACAGCAGCACCAGTCGATTTTTTACCATTAATATCAACCTTCTGAATTCTTCCATTCAAATATGAAATCAGAAGATCGAGTGCCTTATTTCTAATGCCATAATTGCGCAGTTTCCTGATCAACGTATCGTTGTTTACGCAATCGAATGCTTTGGACAAATCACAAAACACCCCGATTGCATCCTGGAAATCCTCCCAACACTCATTAATTTTCTTCAATAATTCCACACCAGCATCGACTGTTGATCTACCCCTTGTAAATCCAAACTGTTTATTATGAAATAATCCTAATTTGTTAAAATGTAGTAACATTTGTATCAATATAACTTTTTCAAATATTTTACTCAAGGTAGGCAGAACGGAGATAGGTCGGTAGTTGGAGGGATCAGAAGAACTTCCAGATTTGAATATAGGTATAACTTTACTAAGTTTCATTAGATCAGGAAATAGTCCATTGGAAACACAACAGTTAAATATTACAGCTAAATATGGAACAATAACATTTATTACTGAAGCAATAATTTTAAGAGAATGTCCCCCACAAGTCTAACGTATTTTTAATTTTTAATGACTTAAAGACTTTTATTATATCTGATGCATCAACAAACGAACTCAAAGATATCATAACTGGACTAAAAGTAACAAAAATGTTACCAAAGCAATTTTCAGGCAACACTGATTTCAGCATTGCGACAAAAAGTTTTGATTGTATAAAGTTTAAAGTCAAATTTTCAGTCTACGAAGGGAACATGATTTAATTTTCCTTTTTAATTACGGAACCTGAAAAAATACATATACATAAATTCGTTCAGACTAGAGAGAATTTTGCATTTAAAAATAAAATAAAGAATCGGTATGTTTTTTAATATTAGAAACATTTTTTAAAGTGTAGAAGCAATAAAGAGAAATACATATCGCCTTTAAACTTTATACATTATTAATTGATGTTAAGTGTGTTCCTAGCCTAAGTTACCCCAACTTATAGAAGGTTAGAAGGTAGAAGTGGAAGTGGCAAACTAGAATAGCAGGCACGGACCTCAAGGCGGCAACATAAACTAAAGGTGGGCCACACTTGTAATATTTACCCTAGAAGTTATTTTGATATTTATAACTTATTTTCAAGACACTCACGGGCCGCAAGTAAGACATCGGCGGGCCGCGGGTTGCCGACCGCTGTTATATACGAATGTTTTGCTATCCTTAGAACATGCTGTGTCAATACCATTTGCCTTATTAAATTAATTCTGTCAGCAGCCACTGATATAATCTGATTGGTATCGAGTGTTATTTGCAAAACCGCAATTGTAAAACGAGGTTGCCAAACAGCTCATTGACAATATTATTAATTGTTTGTACATGTCTTTAAAATTATGAAACTAAATATTACATTTTCTATACATATATTATCGAGCTACTAAAATAGAGATACCCGCTGGAATGGTTGGATGAAATTTTTGATATCTTTAAAAGAAGTATTTTGACGCCCATATCCCCGAACAGGTAGGCAGAGGCACAACCAGGGCACCCACGACCAGCCGAAGACAATAAGTCCCACAATGTGATAGGTGGCAAGCCTATCGCCAACCGGGCAAATTTCCAATCCCGACCAACATTTTTTTTATTAGAAAATTGGAAAAATCCAATTTTGTTTTTGTTGGCCGACCTGGTATTCGAACCCTGGACCTCATGCAGTCAAGTCCAACACCCGGACTGCTAGACCACAGAGGCGATTACATTAATTTAATAAATTCATAACATTATTAAATCAAGTAAAAGCCTTTTTAGTGGGCGTTATTTTCAAGTTTTAAATACGTAGATATTTTAATTGTCTACAAGACAGCAAGCAATTTCTGTTTTGTTTATTAAAACATTTATTTCTCCGTTTTGACTTTTCGTTAGATACGTCTTTTTAACTATGGGGGGCAGAATTATCCTACTATAGATCTATTTTTTAATATTTTTAACAAGCGCTTTAACCCATCGAACAAAGGCTCGAGTCATGGATATTGCTAATATTATGGCAACAGCACATCTTCGTACAGTACACCTACTAATTTAATATTAGAATTGGAAATAAAATAAGCAGGCAGCTGTTCTCGTAATAAAAACGTACACTTTCTTTAAGGATAGCGCACACTGATGACGGGGTCGAGCGTGTCGGATCGATGCACATCGCATTACAAAGCACACACATGTGCTGCGTCGTTCCGGCAAATTTTAGTATCAAAAGAGTAGACTAAAAAATATGAATAAGTAGTAGTAGTAATAGTTGTGATTTAAAATCGCCAAGTATGGAAATTGGCGTCCCTAGTGGTTGACGTACAAAACTTTGACGTAACGTCAGTAGCTCCTGTGTTTACATGTTTGATATCGTGGTTATTCTCCTCTTTACGGACAGTAGGCCATGCCGCATCTGAAAGCGATTTGGCCCGATCGCGGCATAGTGTGCCTTGCTCGAAAACGATTTAGGCAGATTATTGCTCTGCGCTGCGCCCCCTTCTCGGCCCGTCTAAATGTGCGCTATCCTTATACCAAACTGATGCTGGACCTTTTAACTTATAACTTTCGTAATTATTCAAGTAGGCAGCTGTTTCAAACAACTTCTGCAAAGTTATAAAAAAATTAAGAAGAAGAAGGCTTAGATTTTCGTGGTATTTAGATATTTTCCACTTGAAACATTTCAAATATAGCTAGAAATATTGATTATGTTAAATTGAAATATTTTACGTTTTGCAATACTAGTAAATTATAGGTCAAGATTAAAAATAAATCCGAATATTTTGTGTTTGTTGCGCAGATATTTGAACCTACAACTTTTCCATAAACTATTAACCAAATATCTTTACTGTCTTAAAATGACGTGTTTCTTACTAAACTGACAATTTTTAACTAAATTTAAAAGAATGTGTTGCCATTTAATAAAATTAAACTCACGATAGTAAATCAATTACCTTGTTTAAAAAAATACAAACAACAATATTTTTCAAACGCAGTTTGTAAATTTGTAAACTACAAGTATACCTACATCAAAAATGTTCAGACGTTTAAATTAGAACAAAAATGATAAAGATTTTAATGAATATCTTATTTAGTACTTACTTACTTAGAAATATTTTATTTAGTACTTTCCTTTTACGGGTTGGCTGGAAGAAATTTCTTTTATTAGAGATAAGCTCGCCTTTTGTACTTTGTTTTTCTTTTTATTTTAATTTTTTTTTGTATCTAATATCAGTTGTGTACAATAAAGAATTAATAAAGAATATCAATTATTAATTTTAATTACTAAAACATTTGCACACCACAATACATGTTTTGGTCTCAAAAATAGTAATGCGTGCACCATATTTTTAAAAAATAGTTGTTTCAATTATATCAAATAATTAAATTTCTTTAAATTACATTTTTTAATTCATTTATTTTAAACTAATGTTCCTTAATTTTCACTTTTTTTTTAAAGCGTAGTTTGAAGGCCATCAATGCTATGTATTCAAACTCCTTTATTTGTGTGATGTAACTGCGAACTCTTGATGTTAACCTGTAGATGTCATTCATAGATATTGCAGGTGTTAAACATAAGTCTACTGGCTGGTTTACCTTCCAGATCGGAATACGACAAGAATGAAATTTTATCAGAGCAAGTTGCTGCTCACTTTGGTCTAGTTGGCAATGATCTGAGTGTGCTCGACCCTTACAAGCTCCGAGACGGGGAGTTAGGTCGCATGTTTTATACATAAAACCCAGGCCAACATGGCGAAATTAATTACAACAGTACAACACGGGGATTCGCATTGTTTTTAAAAAATGATATTTATTTAATGGTCAATGAGGCAATTCAGTTGGCTGGTGAAGATTACTCGTATGGTCATAAAATATAAATTGCAAGTAATACAGAGTGAGTCATTTCTGATAAATGACTCACAAGAGCAACCGTTTCTTTGTATTAACTATTTCACCTTTTTAAACTACAAATTATACAAAGTAGATATTATAACTTAATGATTATTTTAATGTTTTTGTTCTTGGAATACTTATTTTACCTCTTTACCTTATTTATAGTTTTGTATTCTTAATTTTAACCTTAAGAATGGATATTATTCAACAAATTTCTGCAAGTAAAAGCTTGACATAGGCTTCTAATATATCTTTATATCCTACGTGTGGCCTTAGATCTTCTGATATTTCGAAGATATGGATATGACTTCAGTAACTTTATAAAACTGAGAGATTTGAGTATATGATCCAAACCAAATCTCAATCTAGATTATTGTGGAGTTTAGATCATCTTTGCTTTATCAGGTATCGGAAAGAAAACTTTGGAACATATTCGATCCGTTGCTTTATTAAACATGGACTAAAGTACTCTGGGTTTCAACCCGGTATTATATTCTTTATTGTACATTCATACATAATACGATATCAACTTAAATTTACTTTTACTTTAATCTTTGCGTATTAATAAGATATATATAATATTATCGCCTCTGTGGTCTAGTGGTTCAGCTGTTTGACTTGACTCCATGTGGTCCCGGGTTCGAATCCCGTGTCGGGCAACAAAAGGAAAATTGGGTTTTTCCATTTTTCTAATGATAAAAAAAGTTGCTCGGGATTGGATATGTGCCCGGTTGGCGATGGGCTTGCTACCTATCACATTGTGGGACTTAGTGTCTTCGGCTAACCGTGGGTGCCTTGGTTGTGCCTCTGCCTACCTCTTCGGAGATATGGGCGTGAAGATACCATTTTTTTTATTAATAAGATATTAAAAGTTTAAATTGCCTAAACTGTCTGACTGCCAAGACAATAACTTCTAAATGTAGGTATGTAATGAATTCAGCTTTTATACCTTTTACTACACATTGATAAAAAAAATTATAGGTACACAGTAATTAGACAAGTTACACATATTTAATACTTTGGGGTTAAGTAAGCAAATTATATGCTAATGTTATGGGTGTTAGTTAACGGTTCTAATTCATAAAAATAAAAAAATACAATAACTTACATGCATAGGCATACTTAAATAGAGTCCAGAATAAATTTAATAAACAACTGGCCCCAGAAAAGAAGACATATAAAAGTTCAAAACATACTGCCTGTCCCCGTCGGAAATCGATCTTGACCCTCGCAGTTGGTCGGTGGACTTAGTCGTTGCAAAGTCCTAACATTCCTCGTTTCAAAGACTTGCCTGCCTGCTACACATATGCACCTACCGTCTGTTGCTGTTTCTTAAACTCGATGTATTCTTTATTAAATTATTAAAGAGTAGGGAAGCTGGTAGATCTTGAAATGTAGCCTAGGTCCCTGACTATATAATGATGCATGAATAACGATTATAGGTGTGTAGGCTAATAAAATAGTATGGATTCAGAAGATCTATTCGACACAGGGGATCCGGACAAACACAGAGAAGTGACAATTGTATATACTCGTATCTATCTACGGCCAATGTTAATAATGTGTCTCAATCTAATGGATTTCAAGCAATCTAGATAGCTGCGTATCCGGCGGCCTCTCCCATACCTAATTGCCATATTTATCCTGTCCACAGATATGTTATTGGCAAGCGATAACATAAAAATGGATCAAAATATCGATCTTGGACAGCAAGTTTTAGATTAGGATTGATTATTAATATTGGCCGTTATTCTGTGGTACACATGCATCACACAATCTCGTTTTACAGTGACAACAACTTGGCAGTGATCATATATATATATATTATAACTATAAATAAGTATTAATCTAAAGGATTATTAAGTAATTTAAAAAGGCCTAATTCTAAAAAAAGTTTTTGACAAAAGGAAACAAATTCAGCTAGTGTTTCATCAGCTGCCGGAAGCTGACTGTGAACCGCTGATTTTCATTTGTCCAAAAAAATACACAATACAGATACCTTATATAAAAATATTAATACTACTTTATATTTTAACAACACCAAGAAAACAAAGAAAACACACACATATAAAAATGAATCTCTGTTTCCTTTGCTGATCGTATGAGGCTTGAACGGATTTGACGATTCTTATAAAAAAGTACGGTTGTTTTAATTTAATATTACTAGTTAGTTAAGACAGGACAACGTCTGTAGAATTAGCTGGTATAATAAAAGCTGAGGTTTGTGACGTATGCAAAGTTTTACTCGCAAAGTAAAACGTGTCCATATTCTTGACAATACTCTAGTAAACTAGAAGTGGCAAATAGTTATTTATTAGCAAGTATCTCAGCAAGGTATGTAATTTCCCGTGTTCAATCTAATGTGATTGGCGCGACACGGCGCCAGTCCCGACGGCTTCTACTAAAGGACGTTTATGCTAATACATCACCGACATAGATCATAAAATACAACTAGATTATGTATCACCAAGAAAATAACAGCTTTCAAAAGACTATATTAGCATACTTACTACAAATGCAATTGTTTAAATTTAAAGACCGCTTTGATGGTTGAGGTGTCAGTGTCCCTAGACGCTAACGAATATTCACCACGCTTAAATTAGATTGTAGACAGTTGGATTCACAGCATTCTCCTTTTTGGAGTCGTTTTAAAATATTATATAGTTGTAAAGGCGGAATATATATTCGGTTACAATTTATTACATTTCGATAATAAAAAAGCATGATGATTTCATTTTCAAAAGAAAGAAGTATTTTTATGTGTGCCATTATAAAAGGTTAGCTGGTTTCCCACAGTAAATTAGACAAGAAAAGGCGTAGGGTTTTGATAAAAAGCCTATTACTATCTATAGAACCCCAGTAGATAAATACGAATGTTCCTATTTTTAAATGTGTGTTGAGTTCGGTTTTCACTTCAATAGCAGAATTAATTTTAACAATGTCCTGTAGCGGGCATGTTAGACTAATTGTGCAAACCTACCAGCTACCCCCCTGTACCAGAACACGTCAGAGGCATAATTATGGCAGGAATTGATTAAGCGGTGGATTTCTACCCGGGCAAGTTGGTGCACAGCTTTCTACCACTAATGGTGTGATTGATACCGACATAAATTTTAACCAGCACTCGCCTCATACGAGCTACTTGGTAGAGAGGCAGATGGTCAATTCAGTTAAAGTCCAGAGAAGTTGTAAAAACTGCGAGGTTGGCAACGTATCAGCCATTCAAAAAAATGATTTGATTTGATTCTACTCAGCGGACCCAGAACAACACGGGAATTTCAAAATATATTTTTTTATATTGTTAGCTCTAAGAACAACTCATTCAAACAAACAAATAATAAAAACAAACATATTTAATATTAGTATTTATTGTATAGAAAAGAATTATAAATTAATGTTTTACGCTTTAAGCCCTGAGTTCTAGATGGCGTTTTCTTGCGCCTTGTGTTGAATCTAGTTAATTGTTAATCGAAGCAGTTATACATCACTATCTAACTACCGAGCATTGAACACGACGTTTCTCAACCAAACAACAACATATAAATTATAGGATTGATCTAATTGCAGTTCCCTTACCTATTAATCATTACCCACAAGATTAATTTTATTGATAAAAGACAACACAATTGCAACCTACAAACTTTATTATATTAATAATGTGATTTTAGGAAACCTTTCTTTCCTTTTCTTATCCTTTGAAAAAAATATAGGAGTAGTTCTGCAAATACTGCGGAAAGTATAAAATTTCTTTAAGATATTATTTTCACTTTTAGCCGGCTCCAAAAAATAGGAGGTTTCTCATTCGACTGCATGATTGTTTCATTTCATTCGAACGATTTTGATGAATATTTTTTAAAAGGTATGTCATGACTCCGAGGTGGGTTATATGGGACATAAATTTATCACGATCCGAATTTAGTTATATTTAACCACTGTTGATAACATTGTGGGACTTAGTGTCTTCGGCTAGTCGTGGGTGCCTTGGTTGTACCTCTGCCTACCTCTTCGGGGATATGGGCGTGAAGATACTGTTGATAAAAAATATTTATAAAATTTATGTGGAACTATCTCGGAATCATTAGCTGACTTTCGAAAAAATAAAGATTGAATTGCAACGCGGTACCTAATGTAAGAGTTGTAGTCGGTTTTTGCAACTTTACAGCTCTGAAGTATATTACAGTTGAGTTGGTCCAAATCTTATTAAATGTGATTTTTTTATTTCTTGAAAAAAATATGAAATATCCCTAACACGGGAAAAGTATTATAAATAAAATGTCTTAAAATTCTTGAAAGTTATTAAAGTTTGTAAAATATTAGCTAAATATACATATTATATCAGAACAATAGTGAAAGTAAACCTGTAGATGAAATATTTTTTAAAAATAATTACTGCTACGTATTGTATCCAAGAGAAATCCCAAAACGAGGTCCAAATAAATTTTTGTCGGCTTATATATTTCTCTGTTGATTTTTCACGTAAAAACTACTCAACTAATTTTAACAAATTTCATGTAATTGGAGCATATTTGAGCTGTATTTGAGTTGAGCCCGTTTGAACATTTGGAATACCTTTACTAAGGTAAAAAAAATCCTTCCCAACACCATCCATGAAAAAAATGTACATGCCAACTTATGGCTAAAGACGTTATGCTATAGGCGAACCATACCGATCACCATACCCTCGGCACCAGGCCGAACCAAATATTAAAGTTATGGCAGCAGGAATAAGTAAGACTCACATACGAAAATTAACATACATGGTCATTTTTGCAAAGAACCTGGTAGTCAACCTATGACCTTATCTTTACGTTTCACCAAATGAGTTCAGGATCATAATACTGAGATAGTAGTAATAAAAAAATTATGGTAACATCTTTCGAATTTTAGAAAATAAATCATTTAAAAAATATCCTACTAAATTTGATGCAACCTTATAAATAATTTAAAACTTAATAATGTTTTCAAAAATAAATAAACTTTTTGAAAGTCAATATAATTTTTAAAAGTTAAACTGTTTAAATAAACTTTTAAATAGTCGTCTTCGTATGGGCATCTAATTCTTTGTGTTGCAGATGTTTATGTCCAGTGGTGACTATTTTCCGTTCTGACGTATGCTATTTTTTCTATAAAAAACTCTACCATCGCTGATCTTGTTTGCCACTATTAATAGCCCATTAAACTCAAATTTTATATTTCCTTTTTTTGTAGTTTAAAGTTATTACAATTTTGTTTTAAGTAAAAATCTTGAAAGCTTGAACTCTGCCATTTTCAGGAAAGCTTTCAACTTGTTATAAAAACTAAACCGGTGAGCTTTTTCAGTTAAAGCTTCATAAACTACACTGAAACTTTGTGATTATACAGTTACAGAGTTTTATTTCACCAAGCGTTAACGATATTACATTATTTCACTTTATACGATATGTGGAAACAATGCTGCATCATTATTTCCTGAATGGTGACAATTTGGTACAAGTATGCCTAATAGAATGGGTACCGATAATAATTTCTTCATCAGTTCGTCATACGTGTGACTTCGTCAGCGTAGGATATATTTTCATACACGTTCATACCATATTAGTAAAAAAAAATCTTCACGCCCGTATCCCCGAATGACTAGGGCTAGTCATTCGGGGATACGGGCGTGAAGATTTTTTTTTAATTTACATTATCAAACCCGGGATTCAGGAACACCGGACTGCTAGACCACAGAGGTGATAAATAATAAATAAATATCTCTGGACAAGTTACACAAATTGAATCTAACCCCAAAGTAAGCAAGTTATATTCTTGTGTTACGGGTATTAGTCAATGATACCATACATACACATGATTAAATAGATACCAGAAAAAATTTAACAAACGCCCAGACCCGGTAATGTAGACATCTAAATGTTCATCACACAAATGCCTGCCCCGTCGAGAATCGAACCCGAGCCTTGCAGTTAGTCGGTATAGTTAGGCGTGTACACTAGCCACTCGACAAACGAAGCGGTCAAATTTACTTAGTACCTTAATTTAATTAGTTTTATATAATTTAATTTAATTAGCATCTTTGAGATTAGATTTTTGTTAACAGTAGCCTTTGTTTGAACTTAGGTTTTTATCTCTATGCATATCAAATTTCATTAAAATTAAGCGGTTTAGCCGCGAAAGCGTAACAGACAGACAGACACATAGATTTTTGTATTTATGTTATAAGTATGTTAAGTATGTAACTAGTATGGAATGTGTGGATTAGTATGGATTATCCCTAATATTACACATATTAAGGACATTTTGATTATTCGAATGTTAAGAACAATAAATTTACCACATTGACAGTACTTTTTAACAGGCACAAAAAGACGGAAGAAGTTCTCAGCTTCATGCATATTTTTTTATGTTAAACTACACATAAATTTCTACAGAGAAGTCAGTGTTTAGTCATACTTTTTAAGGAGAATATACCCCAAGACTAGACTAGCAGACTTAAAAAAAAGTAATTACATCTAATTTTTTATTTAAACAGCATACAGTCATAGAGTTATAGGTATTATGGGGGTGTGCAAACTTTAAAGTTATTTTTGAAGTGAAAACTTCTTGAGCGGCGTTGCGCACTTTTTTGGAATGGGTAAAAACTTCTCAAGTCGCGTCAGGATACGTGACCTGTAGGGTTACTCTCCAAACACGATTTCATGGAAATTGGAAATTTGAATCGAATTTGTCATTTTAGGTACTCTGGAACACAGTAATAAAGGATGATTAACATTTAGTTACAACAAAATTCAATGAATCGGATAAAATCATCTATTGTTTATTATTAAATTAAACTTTAATAATTCGCTAGTATTGTATTGATTGTATTGTACCTAAAGTGACAGATCCGATTCCAATTTCCAATATTGCATTAATCGAGATTTAAGAGTAACCCTACTGATCGAAAATTCGTAAGACGGCGCAGGGCGCTTGGGCGAATGTTCGTGTTGTCATGTCTATGTACGATAGCGCAATATATGAATATTGTACTCTACCACATAAATGACAGTACTTTCATACTGATAATTAAAGCAATTCGTGCAAAATTATTCCCTAACCATTTCAAAATATCAAAAATGTACAATGTTAATATTCACTTTTGCCGCCACTCCCGGAGTGCAAACTTTTGTTTTTTTAACAGTAGAATTTGATTAACCTTGCAACTACTACATTTTTTACATACTCGGAAGTTTCAATTTATTAACTTAAAACAAGAGAGTCGGTAAAAGTATATTTAACGGCCACATCGGCCGAGTGGTTAGCGCACATGGCTAACGTTATTAGCCAGCTTTCACACTGTTCATTCGGGTTCGATTAATGTTTAATAATTATTCGTTTATGACCGGGTCTTAACCTGGCTTATTTGTTGGTGCTCGGCAATTCGACCAATCAGCATTGGACGTGTTCATTGGTGGTGATCGGGCTCGATTCCCGA
>NJDC01002361.1:87192-110500 GCA_002245475.1 Calephelis virginiensis
AAACCTCAAAACTTATCTTATCCTTAAATATCGTAAAATTATGATTATGACAACGTCGTTAATCTGTTCATAGCCTAAAGTTAATATTGTATTAACCAGTGGCTTTCAGACGCGTTGACGGCGCGGCATTAAGAATTAGGGTAACATCACAACCTTGAGCTAAAACTATCTCATTAATCCATTGTCTATTTTACTATTCGTACCTATACTATGATAACATTAAAATCGTTTGTTTTGTTTATTTAAGCGTTGCTAATATTTTTTTGCTTTAATTTTTTGTTACGAGTATAAGATATATATATACATACGTATATATATACGTATTTTTATTTTAGCACTTGCCCTGTGCTTGGGATAAATTTTCTATAAATTTTAAAGAAAGAAAAAATTTCGCCCCAGACAGGATTTGAACCTGTAACCTTTCGTCTCAATATATATTATAAGCTATATTATAAGCATAAATGCGAATGTTAGTTTGTTAGTTACACTTTCACGCGAAGACTACTCAACCAACCGTCATGAAACTTTGTATCATACATAGGATACTGTTTTAATTATTTTTTTTATTAAAAAATATAACACAAATCGAGTCTAACCCCAAAGTGTTATGGGTGTTAGTCAAAGATTCTAATACATGGAAATACTTAAATAGATACCAGAATAAATTTAATGAACACCCAGACCCTTAAATGCAGACATTTAAATGTTCATCACACAATTGTCTGCCCCCGTCGGGAATAGTTAGGCATGTACGACCATACCACTCGACCAACGAGGTCAATTACTTAAATACAAACGCAGCGGCGGGTAAAAGGTAGTAAACTATAAAAACCTATAGACATCTTAGACGGTACTCAACACAAGTCAACAAAAATTACTTTATTTGACTATTAAAACCAATATATATCCCTAAGAGCCCCCTCTTTCGGGATATACTTAGGAGTAACAAACCAACCACAAAAGATCAGTGTGTAACTTGCAAACTTCTCTTTCTACCTTCATAAGCTTTAGCTACCTTACTTATAACTATAAAAATCCCTGTTTCCCTTGGTCATTGCATCACGCCTGAATGGATGGACCGATTTTGCTACTTCTTTTTTGGATGTGTTGTTAGCTGACTTTGCGGGAGAAAGTTCATGTGAAAAAAATAATATTCGTAATTAGAACAGCAAAACGTCTCCCTCCCCCCATCCTTGTTGTGTTGGGGGGGCTGAGTTACCGGGGCCAGGCTGGACCCCGGCAAAACCAATAAGACCAGGGCGGCTGCTCCTCAGTACCCCTTTCCGGCCAGATGGGATACGAGGAGTGGACAAAGGCGGTGGGCAGTTTGACCCACGTGAGCCCGCGAAGGAGGGGGTGGGCATTCCATCGTGCCCACCCTGCCCAGGAGCCTGATCACTAACCTTCTGCATTTTGATAGGAGGAGTATTGAAAAGCAAATAAACAGACGGACTAGGAAATCGAACTGCTACCTACCGTTTGGTGGTAAGATACAAGGTACCAGCATATGAGATGTCAACAATGTTTAATATGTCTCATGAAATGTCAGATTTAGGATGAGGCAAAAAATTCTGTAAATAAGTATGGATGTCAAAGCCCATTTTTGATGTAAGCGTTCGTATATAATGTCATACAAACTAAGGAAAATACCGAGCACGTCAAATAAACAAATAGAGGTTATCAATATGCGCTAGAAAATTCGGAATCTAGGTCTCTATAGATGTGACTTAATTATATCGACCTAAAGATCCGCTTGTTAATAAATTGACTAAATATACGATCATAATCGACATTGAACCGGATTGAGTCGACTAATTGGTTTAAATAACCCAGTATTAAATTGGTTTATAACCTACAGTTAAATTAGGTTATAAGTTATAACCCAATGTTAATGTACTTGTCTATTGTAAAGTAAGTATCTTCACGCTAGTATCCCCGAACAGATAGGCAGAGGTACAACCATGGTATCTATGATTAGTTAATGGTACCACTCAATCCCACAATGTGATAG
The DNA here is from genome assembly GCA_002245475.1 of Calephelis virginiensis. Lineage (NCBI taxonomy): Eukaryota > Metazoa > Arthropoda > Insecta > Lepidoptera > Riodinidae > Calephelis > Calephelis virginiensis. The sequence goes on from NJDC01002361.1 coordinate 89,204, forward strand.
GTGGCAAATCCATCACCGACCAGCAATTTATCTATCCATCCACATCGCATACATAATTTATAGTAAAAAAATGAGAAAACACAATTTGGATTTTCTCGACTCGGGAGTTGAATTAGAGATCCCATGTCATCAACGGCAATACCCGACCATAAAAAAAGCATTAACACATAGTATAAATCAAAGTCCCTTACCGCTGTCTGTTTGTATGCTTAGAGCTTTAGTAAATATAATATACTAGCTATTACCCGCAGCTTCGCCCGCGATTAATTGTGATCCAAGCTGTTCTATCTTTCAAGCTAGATCAAACTGCACACAGTGTGTAAATTTGATTGAAATCGGTTAAGTAGTTTAGGAGTCTAAAGCGGACAAACAACGTAACACGTAATTTATATATATACTAGTTATCTGTTCCGGCTTTGCTCGGATGCTGCGTTTTTATCATAAATTGCGATGTAAGCTATCCTATCTTTCAAGTTGGATCAAACTGCACACGGTGTGCAAATTTGATTCAAATCGGTTAAGTAGTTTAGGAGTCCATCGCGGACAAACAAAGTGACACGTAATTTATATATATTAAGATAAGATTATCTAAAAAGTAATGTAACTTACATAGATACCTAGTATTTAACTGTACCATTTTTTACATACAATGTGAAAAGATATAAACTCAAAATCTATTTATTCACATATATCTATACAAAGATTCTTGTGACGCGTCTATATAATTCTAAAAACTACCACCGGATCGAAAGACGGCGCAGGGCGCTTGCGCGAATGTTCGTGTTGTCATGTTTGTGTACAATAGCGAAATAAATTAATATTGTATTCTACCACATAAATTATAGTACTTTCATACTGATAACTAAAGCAATTCTTGCAAAAATGATTCACTAACCATTCCAAAATATCAAAAATGCACAATGTTAATACTCAAGTTTTCACTTCCGCCGGCACTCACGCAGTGCAACCCGTCGTTTTTTCATAACACCAATAAGTGTAGCGCATCTATGGATGGATCTTAAAAAATAATATCGAGGTTTCTACCTTCTACTACGTATCATGGTTTCTAAACTGATTAGTTTGTAGTTAGAGCAATAAAAAAAACTATTTAAAAAAGGTGAAAAAGTAAGCTCTAGAAGGGCAAGGGCAAACGCTTGAAACTCTAAACATATTTTCAGGGAAATTGTTTACTGTGAAATAAATTTAAACGCAGTTAACCTACAAGAGTACTATTCCAGTACCAATACGCAATTTGATAATTCCTCTTTCGAAAGGCAGGTTTTAATCCCGAAAGGGTTCCATACATACAAATTGTACTAGCGGCCCGCCCTGGCATAGGTATAAACTTACATATGAACCGTTCTCTTTAATCACTCTAGCTGTTGCCCGCATGATTTATGGTCTCACAGGAACATTTTTTCGGGATGAAAACTATCCTAGATGTTAATTCAAGTTATCCTTTACGAGTGTGCCAAATTTCAAGAAAATCGTTTCAGCACTTTTTGGGTGAAAGAGTAACAAACAAAAAAACATACAAACTTTCGCATTTATAATATTAATAGGATTATAATCCGACAACTGTTTTTTGTAATTGTATATATGTAATATATAAATATAATATATAAATAAAATAAATATAAAAATAATATAAAAAAATAAATGTAAAAAAAAAATAAAAAAAAAACAACATACTTAACAATGTACAATTTTTTTATCCATCTTGATAAAGTTATTATTAAGTACTTGTAATAATATTTCTGTTGTTTATTACGTGCGTGTCTGGATTTAAGGAATACTGAAAACCAGTGTTTAGTTACGTACACTATACCTCTATGAATACTGAGATATTCCCTATCGATGGACAAGTTTTGTAGTGAAAAATATATTTTTTGATCAATTGTATTTTTTTATATTTTGTAAGTAAGTTCAATTAGATTTGAGTTTTAATTATTTTTATTTATATTTTGTCATATGTGGTGAATTAGTTGGTTCTTTTTTTTCTATTTTATTCACTTATCTAATAAAATGGAAGGGATTTCGGGGGCAATTAATTGATTTAGCTAGGTTTCATTTTTTTTTTAAATCTAACGAGCAAAGGTCTGTAATTCAAGTATTTTTTTCATATACAATAACATTTTATTAATAAACAGTTCAGTTAACGGAAAGAGCAAAAATTTACCTGTCTAAGAATAGGCATACCCTGATTTTTTTCCAAGGCCCAGGCTTAAAATTCTTAGGGCCACTTGTATGTTCTGAGCTAAATTTACCTGTGGGTCAAACTTTCAAATACATATTGGCTTAGCCCTACATTAGAAGCTGACTCCGAGGTAAAAGCTCAACCTAGGAATGTGCAAGTGGCCCTTAAAAAGATAGAGGAAGGGCCGGATTTAGAGGACTGATGGAAATTCCCCTGGTCCAGTTTAGTTTTTTTCCAAATAAAATGTTTCTTTTAGTCTAGTTTTCTATTGATACACAGTATTACATTACATTGTTTTTATACACGAATTTAAAAACAAAAATATCAAAGGAAAAGATGTTTACTAGTGTGTAGGTACTAGTCGGAATGTAAAAGATTTTTAGGAAATCTCTATTGTGGAGCACCTTTATTCGTGTAGAGCCCCAGTGCTTTTACCCCGGTTGCCCTCAACTTAATTCAGCCCTGGCCTGATAAGCCCTCTTTGTAAATTTAAACGCATGTTTAACTCACAAACCTCTTGTCGGATCTTGATGAATTTTGTTTGGGACCACCTTGGAATTATAACCTACCTTTTGAAAAAATTAACCATCTACGTCCTGTATGTGTACCGAGTAGAGAAATCGGTTGACCGGGATCCCGGTCATATTTTAGTCCCGAAATTTTTGGGATTAAGGTTCATAAATCCCGAGATTTTCAGGATTTATAATTTTTTTTAAATGTGAATACCTACTTTTATTTGACGTTTTGACGGCCATTTTTTAAACACTGCTGATTTAATTTGTATTTGCTAACGACCGGTACCACTGTATTTCGTGTAAAAACCGCTGTACGTCGTGTAAGTATTGATATTTTTTGTTAATCGGTAATAATCAATAAATTTAATAAAAAAATAACAATCATTACTGTATCTGAGTGAATATAGATGAAAAATAAGAAAGTGTCAAACATAAAAAAGATGAAGATGTTTCCTATAGACTATAGACATTGATCACCTTGGCATGTCTTTTAAATGTATTTTTTTGGGTTTATTGTAAAAAAATTAAAGAAACTAGTAAGTCTCAGCCCGACTGGCTGACACTAGTTTCTTTAATTTTGGTTATCATAATAAGTATAATTTTGGTATGTTTTTTAAAGATTTAACTAAAGATTAAAAAAAAAATGATATTTGTTGACTGTCTTTTTTTACCACTTTCTAAAAAGTAGGTACCATTCACCAATACAATCCCGGGATTATCCCAGGATCCCGAGATTAGTTGCAGACAATCCCGAAATCCTGGGATTATAAATATCGACCGGGATCGAATCCTCTAGTGCCGAATCATTATACTATATTAACTAAAAAAAAAATATACAGCCGAAATGGATTTCGGTAAAAAGACAAACAAGCAACATGTTTTTTTTTATTTATGAAAAGTAATGTTGAAACAAATTTCAACGTGTCGAATGGATTGGAGGTTATGAAGTAAAAACAATTCTGCATACATACATACAAATGCAGCAGCTGGACAAAAAACACATTAATCTTATGTATCTACATTCCCGACTTGGCTTCCATTATTTCACTTGTCAGATCTTAAATGGTGTTGATTAACTTGTGATTATGTATTATGAGCATTAGTATAAAAGATACAGTACATAAATTCTTGAGTTTCCCTTTTCCATATATAAAAAAATACGAACAAATAATACCTTCACAGTTTATGAATCACTGTATGATTTAGTGGTAAATAACGTTACTGGATCGTTTACCTCCTATATAAGGAGTTCTTCAGGCCTAGGATGCACTCATATAGATAGCTTAAATCCTTTTGCAATTTTATTTTTATTAACATTCTTATTGTTGTTGACTGAATTTTAAAATCTTTCATCTAACACTAGCTGTCCCGGCGAACTTCGATCCACATGTTCAGTTGATATGGGAAAAATTAAAATGATGTTTTTTTTAGTTTCCTCGTAGTTTTTCCCTTTTTCTTATCTTTCCAATCTTCCCTGGATTTGAACAAATACTTTATAACCAAGACTAGCCCAATCGGTTCAGCTATTCTCGAGTTTCAGCAAGACTAACAAGCAGCAATTGATTTTTATACATGTATATGTATTTTATACATGTATGTATTTATGTATATAGAGAGTTAAACTGCAAAAATTGACTCAAACTATTTCATTTGGTACCATGACGCGATTTGATAATTCTTTTTTCGAATGAACGTAATCTCAAAGCGAACGAACTCATCTAAAAGTGTATGCAAATTTAATTATAACTTAAAAATCGCTAGTCGAATTATGATAATTGATGGAAATGATGATTGATGACAGTTAATATTTAACAAAAATAATTAAAGAATAATATTGCATGCTTAGGTCTGTTTGCTAGAATCTAAATAATGTACAGATTAGACTCATATTTTTGGTTTATCTAACAATGAAACTACACAAAGTATACAAGTAGATTTTAAGTCAATTTCACATTATAAACTAACGCGTGCCATTTGATTAACAATAAAGCATCTCTTTGAATTATGAATGGCATTGATGACATTAAGTTTTAGTGAGGTTCATAAAAAAGTATCTTCACGCCCATATCCCCGAAGAGGTAGGCAGAGGTACAACAAAGGCACCCACGACTAGCCGAAGATACTAAGTCCCACAATGTGATAGGTGGCAAGCCCATCGCCAACCGGGCACAATTCCAATTTTAGAAAATTGGAAAAATCCAATTTTCTTTTTGTTGGCCGACCCGGGATTCGAACCCGGGACCTCATGCAGTCAAGTCCAACACCCGGACCGCTAAACCACAGAGGCGATTAGTGAGGTTCATAATAATCAAAATTAGGAAAAATCTTATAATGACCTCATTGACAGCCGCCTCCTCGTCGGTCGAGTGGCTAGCGTACACGCCTAATTACACCACCCATTTGCGAGGCTTGGGTTGGATTCCCGACGGGTAGTATCCACTTATTTATGTAATGAACATTTAGATGTTCTATGTACTAGAATCGTTGACTAACATCCATAACACAATCTGCTTACTTTGTGGTTAGATTCAATTTGTGTAACTTGTCCAGGGATATTTATATAAATTATTTATTTATTTATTCAATCTTGTTGAGCGATTTTAATGCGTTTTTCATTTGACAGCTAACATGATGGAAATAGTTCTAGAAATAATTCCGTTTAATTTACGGATAAGTTTTGTTGAGAGTCTATTTAAAATGTAGATACTTTTTTGGATTTAGCTACGATGACAAAGACTATTACATGAAATATTAAGTCCATCCTAAGCATCCTAGCCCTGCAGTTGAGTAGTTTGTTACGGTGAGGAATGGGGCAACAAGAAGTTAAAGTTCTTATTGCGTTATTCATGTCACATACAAGATGGATATACTCACGCGTTGTATGATAGAATGGACGAATGGGATTGCGACACGCGCGTCGGACAATTCAACCATCAACTGCCACAATTAGATGGCGTAAAAACTTGAGGAAACGCCTAATGGTATCCACATACCGTCATGATTTATCCTGGGCCCATTCTTCACTCCATTTTTTTGAAATAACCAACAAGCAGGTGGGTTTCACGATAGTGAGAGGTTGTCACCTAAAGACGCCATAGAATATTTGAGTTTATCGTGGGATGTTGTTGTACCCCATGTTAGTCCGGGTCCTCTGTGTAAAATGAATTCCTGCTAGCTAGCTAACAGGCGATCATAGACTATATGGGTCATCAAGACTACAAGTTCTTCAACTTATCCACCACCTTACCTAGACCTGCCACAATAATGACACTGTCTGGTTTTGATCCGCAGTAAAGGGTACATCCCGGCCTCAGGTTGGCAACGCACCATTACCACCTTTGGTGTCTCTAGGCAGCTTGAATTTCTTACCATCAGGAAATCCGTCTGCTTGTTTGCCTTCCAATATCATAAAAAAGGGTCGTCGGTGCACTTGCACAATAGGCTTAACATCCCGGCCACTGGACAGCGACACACCTGTAACATCTATGGTGTGTAAAGGTCACAGTTGTCCCTTATCACAAAAAATACCTCAAGCCGCTCCGAGTCTACATGCTACCTTTCAGCACAGAACAAGAAATTGGCAATAATTTTGACGATGACGATGATGCATAGAATATGGTCAACCTCATATGTAAGACTGAACGCACTAGTGGAATAATCCAGTAAAGTAAATAATTAAATTACAATCACCAGGCGTTGGGGTCGTCATATCCCGACATTTTGTAAAAAGTCTGATCCTAAAATATTGAAAACTTGAGAACAAAACTGGCACTATATTCCTATTAACATAACAATGATCTATGCAATTATCTATATGTGTGTCTATGAGTCTTATATATGTGAGTGTCTACTGTCAATTTATGTAAAATTGTGTTTGGAGATATGCTACGTTTTAACGTCAAAAGTGCTAAACCAATTTTACTAAACTTTAGCATGGTTGGCCCGTGTTGGTCCGGGCTCCTTTGCGGAATAGACCATCTACCTTTCTTGCCAAGCAGCTCGTACAAGGCGAGCATAGGTTTATCATCACTAACACCGTGACATCTGACTAGGTGGTAGTTTTGCAGCGACTCGCCCGGATTGGTACCACCCCCTTACCTATTCCTGCTGCCATAACGTCATGACGTGTTCTGGTTCGGAGGGCAAGGTAGCCGGTAAACTTACTTTTGCTCGAGGCCTAACATCCGGACCTCAGGTTGGCAACGCACCATTACCATCTATGGTGTCTCTAGGCGGTTTGAATTTCTAACCATCAGGAAATCCGTCTGCTTGTTTGCCTTCCGATATCATAAAAAAGGGTGGCCGGTGCACTTGCACAATAGGCTTAACATCCCAGCCACTGGACAGCGACACACCTGTAACATCTATGGTGTGTAAAGGTCACAGTTGCCTCTTATCACAAAAAATACCTCAAGCCGCTCCGAGTCTACAGAACCTTTCAGCACAGAACAAGAAATTGGCAATAATTTTAAGGCGATGACGATGATGCATAGAATATGGTTAACCTCATATGTAAGACTAAACGCACTAGTGGAATAATCCAGTAAACTAAATAATTAAATTACAATCACCAGGCGTTGGGGTCGTCATATCCCGACATTTTGTAAAAAGTCTGATCCTAAAATATTGATAAACTTGAGAACAAAACTGGCACCATATTCCTATTAACATAACAATGATCTATACAATGATCTATATGTGTGTCTATGAGTCTTATAAATGTGAGTGTCTACTGTGTATTAATGTAAAATTGTGTTTGGAGGTATGCTACGTTTTAACGTTAAAACTGCTAAACCAATTTTAATAAACGGTTCCCCGTGTTGGTCCGGGCTCCTTTGCAGAATAGACTATCTGCCTTTCTTGCCAGGCAGCTCGTAAAAGGCGTCACTAACACCGTGACATCTGACTAGGTGGTAGAGTTTTGCAGCGACTCTCCGGGATTGGTACCACCGCCTTACCTATTCCTGCCGCCATAACGTCATGACGTGTTCCGGTTCGGAGGGTAAGGTAGCCGGTAAACTTACTTTTGCTCGAGGCCTAACATCCGGACCTCAGTTTGGCAACGCACCATTACCATCTTTGATGTCTGTAGGCGGCGTGAATTTCTTACCATCAGGAAATCCATCTGCTTGTTTGCCTTCCTATAACATGAAAAAAATGGTTTATAAAATTTAAAGAAATGCACTGTTTTTTTTTAATGCCTAAACCTCTACGAATTCTCGCTGTAGATCTTAATAACTGAAATACGCGAGAGAAGCCAGATGCAATAGCTAGTAATATAATAAATATTCAGCAATATCACGCAATAAATCTACTCATAATCCAGCAACTTTATGCTTGTTCGTAAACATATAAATTTTACTACATTTGTACGTATTTCCGGAAATAAGGACATCGGAAAATTTATTGCCTTTCGAACTACTTGACATTTTTCTCTGTTATATGAATATTCAACATCATCATCCTACCCGGGGAGACCAAGGCTGATACTTCACGATCAGATCAATCGGATATTATCCGAGGGTAGTATCAAGAGTCTCCGAAACCGGCGTGTTTGTATGAAAAGGGTTATGAATATGAAGGAAGCAAGACAGGTTTGTCAGTTGTTGTCTAACCCGTAAGGGACTTGGCATGAAGATATATATGTATGTATGTATCATTCCAGGCTTTTAAGTTGGTTCATCTCGACACATGCGATGCAAAAAGTTAGGAGAGCATTTAATAAGTCCCAGTATAGCGTTTTGGTGATCGCAAATGGGCTAACTTATGGCCAACTTCAATATCTATAATCAAATAATTATCAGAGTTTTATTTGCTTAGATATTTCTATTATTGATAATCATTAAATTTAAATTGAATAATCATAAAATTAATAAACATTTTTAATTTTACAGTATATTCACGCCGACATCCCCGAAAAGCAGGCAGAGGCACAACCAGGACCCACGATTACCCGAAGACACTAATTCATAATAAGTTAGGTGGCAAGCCTGTTGCCTACCGGGCACATATCCAATCAAGGGCAATGTTATTTTAATTAGAAAATTGAAAATATACATTTACAATTTTTTTTTGTTGCCTGACCCGGACATCGAACCCGGGACCTCAAGAATTAATAAGTCCGACGTCGGACCGCTAGACCACGTAGGCGATATTTTTAATTTTGGTGTTATTAATAGATATTATTTTTCTAATCATATGAAAGATTACCACATTTTCCTATTATTAGATTATGGAACATCTAGTTATTGATAATACTTAGAATTAATATCTCTCAAACTAACATTTTTAAATTCGTACAGTGTACTGGCTGACGCGACGGGCAAATAGGTATCTATCTATGTAAAATTATACTTTCGCATTTGCAATATTTTTTCTTTCGTAAGAACTTTCTCCTGAAAATAATTAACACAACAAAAAAATAATTCATAGTGCGATAACCAAGCGAAATAGAAAGTATTTTTAATACAAAAAAAAGAAACAAGTATGTTCACGCCCATATTCTTGAATAGGTAGGCAGAGGCACAACCAGGGCACCCACGACTATAAGTCCCAACTATAAGTCCCAACCGGGCATATATCCAATCCCGAGCAACATTTTTTTGAAATGAAACTTCTTCTTTGCGCACTTATTTTGGAATGGGTAAAAACTTCTAAACTCGCGTCAGGACACGTAACCTGATCGAAAATTTGTAACTACATCGACCAACCGCGAGGCTCGGGTTCGATTCCCGACAGGGGCAGGCATTTGTCTGATGAACAATTAGATGTCTGCATTTCCGGGTCTGGGTGTTTATTAAATTTATTCTCGTATTTATTTAAGTATTTCTGTGTATTAGTATCGTTAACTAACACCTATAATACAAGCATATAATTTGCTCACTTTGGTATTAGATTCAATGTGTGTGACTTGTCCAAGGGGTGGTTATTTATTTATTTATATCCAAAAAACATATACTGATAATCAAAGCAATTCTTGCAAAATTATTCCATAACCATTCCAAAATATCAAGATGCACAACGTTAATATTCAAGTTTTCACTTCTGCTGACACTCTTGAAATGCATCGAGTCGTTTTCTTTCCTTATAACAAAATAGGAAAACCACATTTGCTACTACTGATATTATTAATTGTTGTTCCCCGTATTGATCCGGGCTCCTTTGCAGAATAGACCATCTGCCTTCCTGCCAGGCAGCTCGTAAAAGGCGGCATAGGCTTACCGTCACTAACACTGTGACATCTGACTAGGTGGTAGAGCTTCGCTGCGACTCACCCGGATTGGTACCACCGCCTTACCTTTTCCTGCTGCCATAACATCCAACGCTTGCCGTTGACGTGTTCCGGTTTGGAGGGCAAGGTAGCCGGTAAACTTTTGCTCGAGGCCTAACATCCCGGCCTCAGGTTGGCAACGCACCATTACCACCTTTGGTGTCTCTGGGAGGCGTAAATTTCGTACCATCAGGAAATCTGTCTGCTTGTTTTCCTTCCAATATCATAAAAAATATATATAATTACTTGAATATCTAAGCAGTTATCTACGAGTAATAATAGCAGTAAATACATTTGGTTACATGAGCAAGGAAGATATCAACCATATATACTCGAAGGTGGCAACCCTATTCATCGAAGCAGTTTTGAGAGGCTTTATTTCTTGTAGCCAAAGCGTGGGTGTCCCCAGGCTTTAGTCATTTACTTTGTATATATTTACAATGACGAAGCTTTTGCGACAGTCTGGCGACAGTGTACCGACGCTTATGTGGGTCACTTCACAATTCCGAGCTATAGTATAATTACATTTGAAGTTTCAAAACCACAAGCAGACCTTGAAGAATCCACGATATACCGTACTGGTTTTGTCCGCGACTTTGTCTTACCAAAACTCTTTTTTTATGATATTGGAAGGCAAACAAGCAGACGGATTTCCTGATGGTAAGAAATTCCCATTGCCTTGAGACACCAAAGGTGGTAATGGCGCGTTACCAACTTGAGGCCGGGATGTTAGGCCTAGAGCAAAAGAAAGTTTATCGGCTACCTTATGCTCCGAACTGGAATACGTCAACGGCAAGTGCTGACATTATGGCGGCAGGAATATATAAGGCAGTGGTACCAATCCGGCCGAGTCGCTTCGAAACTCTACCACCTAGTAAGATGTCACGGGGTCAGTGACGGTAAGTCTATGCTCACCTTTTACGAGCTGCCTGGCACAGGAAGGCAGATGGTCTATTCTGCAAAGGAGCCCGGATCAACACGGGGAGTTCGATTATATTACGAAGCCTTCTGTTAACTACCAGTTAAATGACATCACGATCGGTTCAGGAGATTCAGGGTTCATCGCAGCCAGTCTATAAACTGACAAAAATTTTAATCGCCCCATTCTAATTAGTTCAAACTTATGTGATAGGTGGCAGACCTATCGCCAACGGGGTACATATCCAATTCCGGGCAACGTTATTTTTATAATAAAATTGAAAATTCTCATTTTTCTTTCTTTTTTAAGGTCCCGGGTTAGATGCCCACGTTTCTAGGGGTCGGCCAACAAAACAATAGAAAATATGTATTTTCAAAATAAATAACGTTGCCCAGGATTAGATATGTGCGCAGTTGGCGACAGGCTTGGCACCTATCACATTGTGGGCTTTAGTGCCTTCGGCTAGTGGTTGTGTCTCTGCCTCAACTTCGAGGATATGGACGTGAATATGCTTTGTACTTGATCCTCATTTTTTTATGTTGCCCGACCCGGGGATTGAATCCAGGACCTTACGCAGTCAAGTAGTTTACGGTAGATAGGGATAAATTAATTTACATTCTAAAAATTGTTTGTATTAAAAAATAATCATGTAATTAATACAAAAAACAGGGTGTAGATAGTAATTATATAAGTAATTAAAATGACTAATTTGATTAAAACCTATTAAAATATTTGCACACCACAAGTTGGTAGATTATGTTATAACGCTTAAATAATTTTGTAACATCTTTGTAACACTCAAATTCCGCAAATATTTTTTTTTCTTTTTCTTTTTTTCAAGCCCAATATTGGACAGCTATCTAGACCACAGGAGCGACTTTGATTTACATTAAGAGAAACAGCACTTTGTTTTTTTAACACCAATTTTTCTCCACGAACCGGGTGCTGATTATGTATCTCAGTTGCCAACTCAAAATGGAAAAGTGTACATCAAATGACGTCATTTGTCTGCTATCTCTATTGTATTTCTGTTGGTCACTGGAGATAGCAAATATAAAACACATCATTTGACAGCTATTTGATGTACACTTTTCCATTTTAGTTGGCAACTGAGATACATAATCAGCCCCCTGGATGGCAGACGTACCGAAAATCAACGTGTCGGGAATTCAAGAATAACCATGTTTAGAAACATGTGACCCGTGTAATCAACGCTCAAAACTGAAGGGCTGATTGGTCTTATTAACCCAACGACCTCTGTCAGTCGGCCTATAATTCAGAGGAAGCCTTGATACGTTTCAATTGTCTGGTTTCAATTTACGTCGCTTGATAATCAGACATGAACAACACTGTTTACAATATATGTGTATGATTTGGACATGTGGCTAATTTCTCTTCTCGTATTTTTTTTGGGGTTGCCAGGCAAAAATACAGAACGATTTTCTGTCTTTTTATATATTATTGGAAGCAGATGTGCTTTCGTGATGGTAAGATATTCACTCCGCCTAGAAGCAACAAAGGTGGTAACGGTGCGTTGCCAATCTTAGGCCAGAATGTTAGGCCTCGAGCAAATGTAAGTTTACCGGCTACGTTACCCTCCAAACCAGAACACATCAACGGCAAGTGCAATGTTGACGTTATGGCGGCAGGAATAGGTAAGGCGGTGGTAACAATCCGGCCGAGTGGCTGCGAAACTCAACCACTAATACTAATCAGATGTCACGGAGTCAGTGACGGTAAGCTTACGCTCGCCTTGTACGAGCTGCCCAGCAGGAAGGGGCAGAAAGGCAGATTGCCTGTTCCGCAAAGGAGCCCGGACCAACACGGGCAAAATCTTAAATGTCTACCGACATGGAGGTGGTTATGGTTGTCAGATAAATATTAAGGGGTCATGTATGCTAAAATACGTCAGCAATCTACTGTTTTTTTCATACACAGCAATTATGGATCTTGGCGACAAAAATACACAAGATTAACATTAATATGCTTTATAAGACTAGTGTTTCCAAAACACGATTCATTTCACTTTGCTCGATAGAAAAAAATCAAAAGGTTAACCTTTTTTTAAAAGCAAAACCCAACTGTCTACTTCAATTATGAAAATATTGACACCAGATTTAACATAAACATAGATAAGTATTATACCTAAAAGGTAACTGTTTCAGTTTTTATATTTTTTTTCAAATTACTTTTATAGTGTCAAAAATAGTGATTTAGCGCTTACGACATTTACTTTAGAGCGCAATATTTCAAAGCAATCATGGAACGGGGGAGTTCGCTGATTGGTTCTTCTGGCTGACTAAGTATGGGGCCTTAAGTATTTACGTAAATTAATCATCAGCACAGGAACGTCACTTTTTTAAATTAATCTATGATCTGGATCTAAGGTTCTTTTTCTTGGGGTCTCCATATTTTTATTTGATCAACAAGCAGACGATTTTGATGGCAATGTCACGCTTTTTTAGAAAAAAAAAACACTTTTCAAAAAATACTCAAAGCCAATATAAATGTTACATTACTAACCGCCTAACTCGTTGTTTTGACCGCCTCGTTGGTCGAGTGGCTAGCATACCTGCCTAACTACACCGACTAACCGCGAGGTTTGGGTTCGATTCCCGACGGGGGCAGGCATTTGTGTGATGAACATTTAGATGTCTGCATTTCCGGGTCTGGGTGTTTATTAAATTTATTCTGGTATATATTTAAGTATTTCTATGTATTAGTATCGTTAACTAACACCCATAACACAAGCATATAATTTGCTTACTTTGGGGTTAGATTCAATTTGTGTAACATGCACAGAGATATTTATTTATTTATTAACAAATATTAAAGGATGACATTTACTACACGTATTATTGCAAAGCTTTAGATAATCGAGATCAGCCTTATGTAACTCAGAAGAAGCAACAATAGTAAACAATATTACAAAAAAATATTTTACCATTTATTACGTGGTCGAGCTTTGGCTAGATTGAAACCTTCACCTTACTTCCTACCACCGTAATGTCACGCTCTCTATTATATTCCGGTATGGAGGGAAGGAAAAAGTAGGCGGTGAATCTAATAACTTGAGAGCTTAACTTATATCCAAGACTTTGGGGATGTGGACGTGAAGATAGTATTAAAATAAATAAAATACCAGGAAATACAGATATCGATGTATAATACGAAAACCTGCATCCGTCAGGAATTGACTTTGTTGTCGGTGAAGCTAGGCATGCCCGATAATCCTTCGGCTAACGAGACAGTTGAAATACAAAGCCGTAATGGTTAAATGTAATATTTTTAGGATAAATAAATATCGCTTGAGAAGTTACTTAAGTATACTCGTATCTAACCCATAAATAATAATAATCAAAAAAAAGAAAGTAAGTAAGTTTACGCCCATATCCCGAAAGAGGTAGGCAGAGGCACAACCAGGGCAGTCACGACTAGCCGAACACACTAAGTCCCACGGTGTGATAAATGGCAAGCCTATCGCCAAACCGGTCCCACAATAATAATAATTTCTAATACTTATAAACACTTAAAACCAGTATACATGTAATGAAACACAGCAATCCGGAAACACAGACACCTATATACATCACGCAAATGCCTGCCCCCGTCGGGAATCAAAACCTACCTTCGCGGTTAGTCGATAGAGTTTGGCATTTACACTAACCCTCCAACGCTAATTTTTTTTTCTCATCTTTTCAAAAAGATGAGTTAAAAAAATTATAAAATAGCAATGCCTTATTTCACTGAATATCGTTTTATCGTTTGTTTCCAAGAAGTGATTGTAGAGTTTGCAATTCAATACTACACTTAACCTCTATCTAGTTGAACTTTCTCTCTTTTAATAGATATTTAAATTCATTATGATAATTTTTATGCTTATTGATAATAAGTATCCATTTTTAATAAATTTATTGTTCTAATTACTTGACAACACTTATTTTCTTATCGACTTCTTATATAAATTTAATCACACTAAAACTGCATAAAACCGACTTCGATTTCAATAAATACGTTATCGACGTACATAAATATTAAGTGTTTTTCTTGATTTTTAAGGGATTTCGTCATCAGATCTAGAATTGGTTCCAAGCAAAGGGACAATCTCGGAAGCACACCCTTTAAAAATTCCCCGTTGAGAGAAAATAGTTTTAAAAACCTCCGCGTCATTATGATAGGCCTACGAGTATTTATATGTATCCCAATTTAAAAACCAAATATTTACGGAGCGCGGCCTCTTAATTTAAAATATTTTACTGTTCTTTATATGGTTTGGAGATAAAACCCTTGTAATGTACTGACAAATGGATAGACGGGCAGCCTAGAATCCTATCCTAGAATGAAAAAAAATCTACTCAAGCTGCTATAACCAATTGTGACGTTTATGGACTTAATGCAATCTCATTAAAAGCAGCACAAAATTGATAGTACCGTTTTCAGTCAATAAAGTTTTAGTGTAAAGATGCATCTAGCTCTGCCTCGGATACGGAACTATACGGATAAACGTCCTATGTTTTTCGAAAATAAACACAAGATTGACAGTTGCTACAATAAAGCTGAAGATCTGAGAATTTACAGTAAAATAGTGTTGACCTATTGAAAAGGGCAAGTTGTTATTGTTGTTTAACATTATACTAAACAATCAGATTATGGCCCGTAAAAATTAAAGAGTCGACTTTGAAAACAAAATTAATTACATAAAAAAAGAGAAATGGACACATTTACTGCTTTTTTTAAATAAAGTTTACAGTGGGTAGGGTTGAATTTATTTACATTTTAGAAATTGCATGTATTAATAAAATTAATCACGTAATTAAAACAAAATATAATGTTGTAAATAAATAAAATAATTATTTTTACAAATATCTATTCAAAAAAATTACACACCACAAGTTGGCAGATTATGTTTGAATGTCTAAATAATTTTGTAACATCTGTTCAACACTAATTAAAAAAAACGACTAGGTATGGCAGTTAAAAAAAGTTACTAACTGCATAACTTTATGTAGAGTTCTCATAAAACATCCATGTAAACGAAGCCGTAATATCACTTCGATGTTATTTTTTTACTGTATTGAAAGGCAAACGAGCAAACAAGTAAGTTTACCGTCTACCTTACCCTCCGAACCGGAACACGTCAACGGCAAGCGCTGACATTATGGCTGCAGGAATAGATAAGGCGGTGGTACTAATCCGAGCGAGTCGCTGCGAGACTCTACCACCTAGTCAGATGTCACGGTGTTAGCGACGGTAAGCCTATGCTACCCTTTTATGAGCTGCCTGACACAGGAAGGCAGATGGTCTATTCTTCAAAGAAGCCCGGACCAACACGGGGAAATTAGGGCACGCGACAAAATTATTAGGCTTACCCGCGAGAATCCGTGTACATAAGTATCTAAATAAAAAATAGCCTAGTTTACTATCCCATCCTGTCCTGTCCAAAAAGGACATATTATATCATTAGTATGAATGGATTAAAGCAAAAACCATAATTAAATTTTAAAAAAGTAAAACATGTCACGCTGTTAGCGACGGTAAGCCTATACTAGCCTATTACGAGCTGCTTCCGATGCCCGTAAACTTACTTTTGCTCGAGGTCTAACATCCCGGCCTTAGGTTGGCAACGCACCATTACCACCTTTGGTGTCTCTAGGCGGCGTGAATTTCTTATTATCAGGAAATTCTTGTTGCATGTTGCTTGTTTGCCTTCCAGTGTCATAATAAGAACTAGATGTTTAAAACTACCAGTTTTTTATGTAATGTACAGCAAACAAGAATATGGCTCTTTTGACGATAAAAGAAGTAGCCTATAGTCGCTGTCCTGTATTTTATGGAGTTCCACGACCTTGACCTGTCGCCCTTTAGATGTCGGGTAAAAAAAGCCTTTGTCATTCTCCAGCCTCATATCTATCTCCACACACAAAAATATACCATAAAAAAGAAAGTAAGTATGCCATTCCATTTATTAACTCATTCCGGAAAAAAGGGTGTTACAAGTTTAAAGTGTGTGTAAATGTAGTTTTGAACGAATTAACCGCTTTTCGTTTCCATTTCCGTCGGATTTTTGTTTAAAAATGTTTCATAATCGAAATGGTATTTAGTTACATCACATAAAGGTATTGTAAGGATTAATTGAAAATTTTTAGTTTCAATTCCGTTGAGGCGTGAATAAGTACAAACAAACAGATACACAAACACACTTTCACATGTATAATATTAGTATGGATTCGGCTGGGAGGCACCGCGTCATAATCTGGTGATAATCGATCACATTATTTGCATGCGATGATTAACTGGACTTACATGATGTCATTGTTAAGGGATAATTTAGGAAGAGCATTGACGATACTCCGCTAAGCAAATTGACGCATGAGTTGAAAACCCACGCACTTTCATCAGACACTTCAGCCAGATTATCTATATCTAGACATACATACGTTTTGTTTTAACATCTACTATCAGTTATACAAGCTGTTAATGAAACTGGGATAACCCAGAATATTGATTTTGTGATAATAGTAAAATATTAGATAAATATTTTAAACAACCGACGCAAAAAGAAAGATTTGACGTGTCTGCGTGTGTGCGTGTGTTTTTGTGGCATGCAAGCGTCAGGAATTTTCGGCGGCATCTTCGTAGAGGAGCCGTCACAAGACTGCCAACAAATATAAACCTTGGATCTGAATCTTGGAATGGAAATCAGGGGATTTTTTGCAAAACATAAATACATATCTTCACTCCAAGTTACTTACGGGGTAGGCAGAAAGTGTCAAGTGCGATCCTGGCAGACATGCCTGGCTTCTTCCACATTCATTACCCTTTTCATACAAACACGCCGATTTCGGAGACTCTTGACACCACCTTCGAATAATACCCTAGCGATTTGATAGTGGAATGTCAACCTAGGTATCCGGGTACCTATTTTTACTCCATCGGAATTTAAAAATATAAAAAAATATGCTCATCACCGTCAACATTTGGTGGAATTCCATAAGACATCCATTTTACATTTAAATAACACTTTTACTTTTCCACGACTAACTTTATTTTACATTTTACTTTAGCCCATTTGTTCCACTTTTAAGCCCCCGGCAGAAATAGTTGTTTTACAAGTTTGTCGTGTCTGTTTATGTGTGTAGTTGTGCATCACAGCTCATAAACGAATAAACCGATTGTAACGCTGTTTTAGTTCGAAAGCTAACTTGCTTGAAATGGTTATTGGTTACAATTTCTGAATATATTTTGTCGGTTAACACAATTTTTAATATTATTTTATTACCTTAATGATGCGAAAGGTGAAAAATAAAGTGTACTGTAAAAAATTGCAAGTGTCATTTCAAATATGTGTAAAAAAACACCACATAATTTACCAGACACGTATGTTGAAGCACAATCATGTGTAATTTCATTAATACATATTTTGTTGCAGAGAATTTGGAGTGTCACTAAAGATATAAAAGGCCAAAGTTTAGGAGATACACGAATTCTGTCTTGACAGTGTAATCCGATAAGAAAACGTGGTGATATTGGAGACTTCCTCCAGATTTGTGTCGTGCTAAGGCCGTTGGTGTCATTGAACTTACAGACCTATCTTAATTTAATAATAACGAGAATGTTTTTAACCCTCGAAGGAAAGCGAGGGGTGTTAAAAGTTAAAAAAAGTCTGAGTGTGTGTGTGTGGGTCTGTAGCTGTTTGTTTGAAAGCTGACGTGATCAAATTATATTACTTATGTCATATAAGTTTTGTACGGGGTTCAGTAAAAAATTTGAGACTTATTGATGTAATAACACAAACGTTTTTCCTCATAGCAAGTGGTAACCATTGCCTATGAATTTTTGAAAACTCTACCGACTACCCTACTCTCCACAATGACACTATCGTTATGACGGCTAGGATAGAAAAGGTGGTGGATCCCTGGTCGGACAAGTTGGTGCCCACCAGTTTATTCCAGCACACATTACAGTACTGAAAAAAAATAAAAGCAGATATTAAGTTTACTTTCCGACAGTAAATAAGTATTTATTATAACCCTGTAACCAGTCCGACCCTGGCAAAATCAATAGTTTTCAGCCTTCTTGAAGACCGAATTAAGGCCTTCATATTTATGTTTAGACAGGACTGTACTCAACTCAAGCTAGCATTTTTAATAAATTAGGTTTATTTTTATTTTATTATACAATATTGAGTATTGATAACAGTTTTAAGATTATTATTTCAGTCGAAACAATTATGTATAATTAGCCACATTCAGTTGACGTACTAGTGGACGTTCAGCTCAAATTCGACCATTATAAATATAATTAAAAGTACAGAATAGGCAGTTATGTATTTTACTTTCACATTCAAGCGCATTATTCTTGTCCGTGGAACCATCTCTATTTCAATCTCTGCTTTGTATTCACTATTCATCTACTATTTCCTTTATTTAAGTTGTATAATTCTTCATAGGTCTCTTCATAATAATGATGTACCCTTCGTCTTTTACTTCAGTGTTGTTTTCAAATACAAGGTATAAGAATGTAAAAATGAAAGTCAGTTGAAATGACTATTGAGGTCAAGAGTAAAGAACAAAAGTGGAGGAGTTTACAAGTTTTGACATGTTTATTATGAATGAAAGGTCATATTGGAGGCAAAGGTGGCGATAAGGCGACTTTGCTTCTGATAGCTTTTGTAATTTGCCGGATGTATCAAGATAAAGAATCTAATATGCGTGTTATTTCTCATTTCAACCCATTCAAGTCTTCATCTGTGGGACAGAGTTGACAGAAAGTTACTTTTGTTATAGTTTTTGTTACTTTTGACCCAAGCGTACTATTTTGTCACCTCTGTAGTTTAGCGGTCCAGACATTGGACTTGACTTCATGAAGTCCCGGGTTCGAATCCCAGGCCGGGCAACAAAAAGAAAATGTGTTTTTATTTTAGCACTTGCCCTGTGCTTGGGATAAATTTCTATAAATTTTAAAGAAAGAAAAAATTTTGCCCCAGACAGGATTTGAATCTTTAACCTTTCGTCTCAAGCCCACGAATGCTCTAACCAATTGAGCTACTGAGGATTCAAGTCCCCTGGCAAAATTTTTAATTCCTTTCTAACCCGTTAACGCGGGTAGTTATGTCCTATAGATACTCATCAGATATTTGGTGGGTACTCAGAATTGTGTATCTATAGGACATAACTACCCGCATTAACGGGTTAGAAAGAAATTAAAAATTTCGCCACGGGACTTGAATCCTCAGTAGCTCAATTGGTTAGAGCATTCGTCGGCTTGCGACGAAAGGTTAAAGATTCAAATCCTGTCTGGGGCAAAATTTTTTCTTTCTTTAAAATTTGTAAAAAGAAAATGTGTTTTTTCCAATTTTGTAACAAAAAAAATGTTGCTTGGGATACTATTTGTGCCCGGTTGGCGATAAGCTAGCCACCTATCACATTGTGGTACTTAGTGTCTTCGGCTAGTCGTTGGTGCCCTGGTTGTGCCTCTGCCTACTTCTTCGGGGATATGTGCGAGAAGATACTAAACTAAGCGTACTATTTTGAACTATCAATATTTTTACATAATTAATGTTGTGTCATCAGTTGCTTTTTAATATGAAAACTGAAAATGCAGTAGTTTTGTAACAACGTTACTTTCGAGTAGCCACATTGCGTTACTTTTGTCGCTACGTTATCATGAAACATTGGTAACATTGGTGGGAAAAGTTATGACTATTCGATTGAAGCTCAATTAAAACTTGAAAGAATTTATTTCGATATTTAGAGTCCGCAACAAATTACTTTGAATTTACAATGGAAGACATTCTATGACATCACAAGTGATTTTTATGAATTTATATAATGCAATTTTTTTTTCATTAGACAATAAAGCGGACTTTTATCCCTTAAGTATAACGGAATGTCTTCAAAAATATGGGTGTCATCAAAAGTGGGGGTTATTCAAATTTACCCTTGATTAAAATATCAAATAGTATCTTCACAGCTGTATCCGCGAAGGAGTAGCTAGAGGTATAACAAGGACACCCACGAATAGCCGAAAGTGCTTATTGCCATAATGTAACAAGTGGCAAACTTGTCGCAAGCCAGGTTGTTATTCAATGTCCTGAAACATTGTTTAAATTATAAAACTGAAAAAATACATTTTGAGTTGTCCGACTCAGGAATCGAACTCGAGACCTCAGGTAATCAACGCTAGCCGTACCACTTCATCTCAGAGTGAATATTAACATTTTTAAACAATTAATTATTAGAATCACATAAATTAAAATTACTGTCATAATTGCATAAAGTAGACAAAATATGCGTATAACATACTGTGTACGTCAATTGTGAATAATATAATAATTAATATAAATAATTCTAGTGTTATTACTTATTACATTATGGTTAACTGACTTTGAAGTTTC
>NJDC01002361.1:128877-158456 GCA_002245475.1 Calephelis virginiensis
ATACGAGTCCATGTCGAAATGCGAAATACCAAATAGTAATACAGAAACAGCAATTCTGTGTGGTACCTAAGCGGTATTAGTTGTCTCAATCCACAAATTCATATCCGGGTATAAAACAAAAAGTAAACAAAATTTTAACTGAATTTAACAAGAAAAACATGTTTTATTTTTACAAAATGATTTTAAAACATGGCGGCTGGGCTGCCAGCGTTTTTGTTAAGGGATAGTACAACATAAGTGTTGCCAGTTTAAAAAAAAGTGGCCTTTTAATTAAGGTAAAAAAAACGTATTCAGAGGAAATAAGATTACGAGCCAACCATGTCATTCATGGATTATAAAATTGGAAGATGTCTTTGTTTGTATAAAAAAATAGCAACAATTACTTATGTAATAGTGACACATCTTTTAGTTTATTTTTAAATTGAATTCTTACTGGTATCAAAGTATTAGTTTTTTTGTTAAGCTAAAAATCTAATGACTGAACTCTTTTACGCTATCGGTCAGTACAACTTTTTTTTATCCTTAAATGGAAGTCCGAACCCTTTTATCCCTAAATCCCAACCCATGGATTTTCTTTAATCGTTTTTCGTGTTACTTTTCGTGCATTATTTTTTTTAAACCTAAACGAGGGACGTTATTTGTCGTGTCTGTATTTGAGTGTGTATGTGTGTCTGTCTGTCTGTCTGTGGCATCACAAATTTTAAACGTAGTAATTGATCGCGATTCTGATCAAGATGGTTGTTAGCTACATAATATGAAGGTATTGTCCGGGATTTACTAATTTGCTATTATTACATTTTTTGTGCTTACTATTATAATATTGTATTTTGTTTTTAGACAGATAGCTTAAAATGATAAAATTGATTTACTGCTTAAACAGTACTAAATAAGAATTTCAAATAATCGGCTGAATACTTTTAGAAATAAGAAGAATATTTCTTTTTTTAATTGAAGAAACACTTGTTCTGTTTCACATATCACTTATGATTTATTGTTTTATAAATAGCCTACCGGTTTCGCTTAAAACAGCATAATCAGAGCTAAAACTTAAATTAGTTTAAGATTAATTTTGTTTAAGTTAAGTGTTTCTGCATTTAAAATATGTATATACCTATTTGGAAATTTCACCGAGCGCCGGCGATGGTAAATATAAAATAAATATTTTCCTTCTTTTTGCACTTCTGTGAAGTTGCAGGTAGGTGGAGGCACAACCAGGGCAACCACGGCTAGCCGAAGTCCTATAATATGATTGGTGGCAAGCCTATCGGCAACCCGGCACATGTCTAATCTCGGCAACTTTACTTTTATTAGGAAATTGAAAATACAATTTTTCAATTGAATTGAATTGAATTACCCTGTACTTATTACTAATGTATTATGTTATACGTTTAATTTTCATAAATTTATTTTGTTGGTTATTGAGAAAGGGTCCCCAGTCATACAATCAGCTAAAAGCCGTCGAATTTGCCACAGATTGAATTCATAATTTTTTAACATTGTGATTGACGTAGTATTGATGACACTACATTGGAAAATCGTATTTCATCAATTATTTTATGAAGAGAATAATAGCCCTCGAATTTTTTATTGAAACTTATAGAAGTTTTAATAACAATTCTATGTACGTGCCAATTTATGATCGAATTTACCAACGTACAGGCAGCGTACCTATCAAAGATAGCACAAACAGGTGCGATTAAATTTCATGGTTGGCAACCCTCTGACTAAAATGTTGCCTTATATCAATTGTGAAATTTTAAGAAATGGCAATAAGGGCTACAGAGCTACCTATAGGATAAATTGTGAACTAAATTGATCAATTTCTACTGCTGAGAACTGTCAAATTCACTGACTGAAAAGCCCATGAAATTAACTTTAAAAAAAAACAACAATCAAAAACCGTGTTTCTTTATTTTATTATTATTTAATATTAGAAGATAGAATTTTTAGAACAATAGCTAGTAGAAAATAAAAAAATACTGTAATTAAATTTATTCATCCTTAAGTACAAAGTTGAAAGTGTAAACAAAGTAGTGACATGTGCCTTAAACTCTGATGTTAAAATGTTTTTCATTTGATTTGGCGCCAAAACAATTACGAAAAAAATACATAGATACGATACACATTGCGGCTTTTCGATTGTGCGATTTGTGAATAAAAGTTGAGTATTTATATAAAAGGATGAGTGCTAAAAAGCTGGCCAAAGGTGGCCCGCCACCGAAAAAATTTAAATCTAATGATGATGACGATGATATGGAAACTCCATGTAGTTTTGAAGACCAATTAGCTGGTATGGACACAGAATTTGACTCCGAAAAAATATTTGGCGAGGGACCAGATAACCAGAGCACAAACATCAAATGGTCACGTCCTAATCCACCAGACTTGAATCCTGCAAGAGACGCGCTAATATTTCAACAGTTAGACATTGATCACTACAACGGGGAACCATATAAAGGAATGCCAGGCTCGCAACTCGGTCCTGTTCCTATTATGAGAATGTATGGAGTTACTATGGATGGAAATTCAGTTTGTTGTCATGTTCATGGATTTACTCCTTACTTTTATGTCACAGTACCTACAGGTTTTGTAGAAAATTCATGTCATGATCTTAAAAAAAATTTAAATACTGCCATTTTAGAAGATCTTCGTTCTAATAAAGATAATATTAAAGAAACCGTACTTGAAGTTAGACTTGTTAAAGCTAAATCTATCATGTACTATAAAGGTGACAATGAAGTGACTTTTGCAAGGGTATCTGTAGCTTTACCAAAATTAATAGCTGCTGCTAAACGTCTTATAGAACGACAACCAACAACTTTTGGTTTAAATGATCCATCATTTTATGAAACTAATATTGATTTTGATATCCGTTTTATGGTTGACACATCTGTTGTTGGATGTAGTTGGATAGAATTACCTGTAGGAGCATGGTTTATGAGATCTAAGAATGATGAGTATAAACCTGAATCAAGATGCCAAATAGAGGTGGATGTAGCTTGGAACACCTTCATTTCACACCAACCTGAAGGCGAATGGTTAAAAGTAGCTCCATTTAGAATATTAAGTTTTGACATTGAATGTGCTGGAAGGAAAGGAGTTTTTCCTGAACCCAATAAGGATCCTGTTATTCAAATTGCCTCAATGGTGATAAGACAAGGAGAAATGGAACCATATCTTCGAAATGTCTTCACTTTAAATACATGTGCTCCCATTGTTGGCTCCCAAGTCTATAGCTTTCAATCTGAGGCAGAAATGCTATCAAGTTGGTCAGACTTTTTCAGAGAACTAGACCCAGATATTATTACAGGCTATAATATCAGTAATTTTGACTGGCCCTACCTTATCAATAGAGCCAAACATCTTAAGGTAAACAATTTTGATTTTTTGGGACGCATACGAAACATAAAGTCGGTGATTAAGGACTCAATTTTACAATCAAAGCAAATGGGAAGACGTGAAAATAAAAGTATTAATTTTGAAGGCAGGGTTCCTTTTGACTTACTGTTGGTTCTTGTAAGAGACTACAAATTACGATCATATACTTTAAATGCAGTAAGCTACCATTTCCTTCAAGAACAAAAGGAAGATGTGCATCATAGTATCATCACAGATTTGCAGAATGAAAATGAGCAAACACGTAGGAGATTGGCAATGTACTGTTTAAAAGATGCTTATTTGCCTTTGAAACTGCTAAATAAACTAATGTGTATAATAAATTATATGGAAATGGCTAGAGTCACAGGAGTACCTTTACTATGTCTTTTAACAAGGGGTCAACAAATAAAAGTTGTTAGTCAGTTATTACGCAAGGCTAAAGAAGCTGGATACCTAATGCCAGTTTATCACGGCCAAGGTTCAGAAGATCAGTTTGAAGGTGCAACTGTGATTGAACCTAAAAGAGGATATTATGCTGATCCTATATCCACTTTAGATTTTGCATCACTATATCCTAGTATAATGATGGCCCACAACTTATGTTACACTACTCTAGTGCCACCAAACAAGCAAAAAGAACTTAACTTAGATTCAGATAATGTAACTGTAACACCATCTAAAAATATGTTTGTTAAAGCAAATGTTAGAAAGGGTTTACTTCCTGAAATTTTGGAATCATTGCTTTCTGCTAGAAAAAAAGCAAAAGCTGATCTAAAAGAAGAAAAGGATCCATTAAAAAGATCTGTTCTAGATGGGAGACAATTGGCTTTAAAAATAAGTGCCAATTCAGTATACGGATTTACAGGTGCACAAGTTGGGAAACTACCATGTTTAGAAATATCGGGCAGTGTAACTGCATATGGAAGGACAATGATAGAATTCACAAAATCTGAAGTTGAAAAAAAATACACTAAAGCTAATGGTTATAAAGAAGATGCTGTTGTTATATATGGTGACACAGATTCAGTTATGGTAAAATTTGGAGTCAAGACTTTAGTGGAAAGTATGGAACTGGGTAAAGAAGCTGCCGACTATGTTTCGTCTAAGTTTGTCAAGCCAATAAAACTTGAATTTGAAAAAGTTTATTACCCATATCTACTTATTAACAAAAAACGGTATGCAGGCCTTTATTTCACAAGACCAGAAAAATATGATAAAATGGATTGTAAAGGTATAGAGACTGTAAGGCGTGACAACTGTCCTTTAGTATCAAACATGATGAGTACATGTCTGCAGAAATTGTTAATTGACAGAGATCCTGATGGTGCAGTTAACTATGCGAAACAAGTTATTGCAGACTTACTTTGCAACCGTATTGATATATCACAACTGGTCATAACTAAAGAACTTACAAAAAATGATTATGCTGCAAAACAAGCTCATGTTGAACTGGCTAATAAAATGAAAAAGCGTGATGCAGGTACAGCCCCTAAATTAGGAGATAGAGTGCCTTATGTTTTATGCTGTGCTGCTAAAAATACTCCGGCATATATGAAAGCTGAAGATCCAATATATGTTTTAGAAAATAGTGTTCCAATTGATTTCAATTACTATTTAGAAAATCAACTATCCAAACCATTGTTAAGAATATTTGAACCAATTCTTGGTGATAAAGCTGAATCATTACTTCTTAAAGGTGAACACACGCGTACAAAAGCAATGGTTACATCAAAAGTTGGTGCTTTAGCAGCTTTTACTAAAAAGAAGGAAAAATGTATTGGTTGTAAAACTGTAATGCCCGACAATGCAAAAAAAGCTCTTTGCAATCATTGCTTGGGAAAAGAAGGCCAACTGTACATTACAGAAATATTTAAACTGAGGCAACTTCAAGACAAATTTTCGAGATTATGGACAGAATGTCAACGATGTCAAGGAAGTTTGCATGAAGAGGTACTATGTACAAATAGAGATTGTACAATATTTTATATGAGAAAGAAAGTTGGAATGGAATTGGATACACAAGAAAAAACTGTACTAAGATTTGGAGAATCAGTTTGGTAATTAATAAAAAAACCCAATATTAGTTTTTCTTTTATTTTTATAACAAATAGGAATGTTAACACAAAATTTTGGAATGTTTTCCAAAGCAAAAAAATTTATAAACTTTTTTGAAACAATTGAAAAAAAAAACATTTAAACTAAAAGATCAAAAAAGAATATAATTTCAACCAAACTCATCTTTAACTTTATCACAGAAAACATATGTAGATATTGGTTACTGACTATGTCGTGAATAACTTGAGTTTATTATCTAAATATAAAAAGGTTTTATCTAATTAGTTTAAAAATAACAAAATATTTTAATAAATCACTACATAGTATAAAACAAAGTTGCTTCCTCTGTCCCTTCGTATGCTTAAATCTTTAAAACTACGCAACGGATTTTGATGCGTTTTTTTTGCCAGCCCTTTCAAAATAACCCTGTATAACTACTGTTCATACTTTTTTCATGTTAAAAAAATATTTATTAGGTACATTTCATTAAAATAGTCGTACTTATTATAGTAATACGTAAGTCACCTAACTTACGTTACATCATTCACACATAGGAATAGGATAAAAATAATAAGTCATAGCGCCTTGATTTTTTGCTTAATTTTAACTGTTTTGGTTTGATTATTACATATTTAATTTAATAATGAAGTTATCGCTTCAGTTTGAGTATATAAAAAACAAATAATGAGATTTGATGGAAAAACTTTCAAAATTCAATAGGACGAAGGTTTGTTGTAGTTGAAGACGAAGTTGCTACCAGATATGCTATGAGATGGATGTCAGAATACAACAATAATAAAACATTTTTTTTTAATTTATGATTGCTACAACTATAAAATATCAGGTTCTGTGCAACAACCCATTCAAATATCTTACTTTTCAAATATGAAGGTGATTGGCCCATAATTATCTTCAAACTCACTAATGAATTAAGGGAAACATTACGAGTTAGGAGTTAGTTTGGGGTTTATTTCTTTTATATTATAAAACAAAATATGTAAGGTGCTATAAATATGTATGTGTGAATTTCTTTAGACAGTGCACATCTAATAAAAGATATTCACAAATAAAAATCGTGATTCAATTGAATTTTGTTTTAAATAATATGGTACTCTATTTTTATAGTTTTCTATTTGCTCATTTGAATTACTTCGTATAAAATGCACTCTTCCATTTTTTAAAAAAAAACCCATTCTGAAAAGATTCAATATGGAAAATGAAAAAAAATGTTAGAAATTAAGTAATCCAAATAAACAAAATGTACCATTATTGCATGGACCAACAATTAAATAAAACCAAGTCATTTGGGCCACATTTTTTTTTGTGTCAATATCTTTTATTAGATATACCTACTGACCACTGTATAAAAATTTGATCACCTATTTTGAAATTGCAATGACCATACACAAAATCTAAAACACTCGAAAAATACAAAGAGCAGTAAAAATGGTTGCCATTTTATTTTACAACCACTAGGTTCGCATGTTTTTTTTGTTAATTAAAACTAAACTTGAAATTACTGTAAGTACTGATTCACTTTATTCATTATCGTCATCTCGTTATGTTTTATTCATTTAATCTGCGAGAGTTAATCAATGAATGTTTGCAAATTAAACAAAACTTTGACCTTCACCTATTTTTCATAAATTAACATTTCACCTTCAAAATGATGTGTGTGAAATTATTGTTTCTTTTTTGACCGTTGACTTAAAAAAATAGCATAAAAATGCTTATACCATATATATAATAAAAACCATTCATTCATTCAATCATTCTGAAATTTATTATTTAAAATGTATGCTATTATTTACACGTTGTTGGTATTTCATGTAAGTCGTTTGAGACCCACTTAAGATAGAGGAATTTATAAATAATGGCCCATGTTACTGCAATAAGACCCACAAAATATGACTTGAAATAATGGAATGATAAGATTTTCATACAGACAGATTGCTCTGAGTATTTTGCATATTTTTTTTATTGCCAGAATTTTTACGGCATTGAAAGTATTATAACATTTTTGGTCACTTTTCCTTATAACAAATTTTTAAGCAATTTGTGGGTTACATCTGGAGAAACAGTCCTTTATATTTCAGTAATCTCTCGGAATAAGGACTGTACATATCTTTTTTTCCTCGAAAATTAGGTCAATTTAATTTTTATATATATTTATAAACCTTTTTAAACTTAGATTTCACCAATAAGGACAGTTAAGGTAACTCAAATTTTGGCGTGAAGCTTTTCTATGATCCAAAATTGCTTTTGTTAAGCCTAGATTGTAATTAATCAAATGTCACCTATACTTTGACTTACCCTTTGATGAGTCATCAACAGTCTTTGCGTCCTACCTATTATTAAAACTAAAGATTGTATGCTACCGTTTTCAGAATTGAAAAACAGGTTACATAATAGCCTCATACAGTTACAAAATATTAATAAAATTAATATAAGTACATTATTATGCTCAATACAACTGAAATAAATTTTTCAAATAAACTTATTTTTCGTTACATACAATTTTCAAATTTTTAAAACAATTCATAAACTCATCTACTTTCTTGCGATAACGACCTTGTTACATTTTGATTCTTTACAGACACTTGTTTATTTAAACTTGTACTGTTTTTCAAAACTGATACATTGCTTATTGGTATTTCGAAAGATGGGGGATTTACTCCAAGAGTACTAGAAAGCTTCATTATATCTTCAAGGGTTCTGATAAATGTGTCACAACTTGCTTTCAAAAGACTAGATGCATCTTCAATTTCCTGTAAAAATTTTAAGGAAATCATCAACTCTTAATATTTCTATAAATTTTAAAGAAAGAAAAAATTTCGCCCAGACAGGATTCGAACCAGTAATCTTTCGTCTCAAGCCAAAGAATGCTCTAACCATTTAAGCTACTGAGGATTCAAATCTCGTGGCGAAATTTTTTTTCTATAGATACACAGTTCTGAATATCCACTAAATGAGTTCATCATTACAGATGAAATTATAATTATATTACAATGGCCATAACTTTCGTTTCTCTTAATATTGTTTTGTTTTAACACTAACTGTCCATGCATTATATATAATGCGCTGGGTAACCGGCTTGACACGTCCATGCATAACATGCAATGCACTGTGTAGTATATCGCGTTGCTCATAATATCACAACATAATTGACGTGAACGGATGAAAGCTAAGTTATGACACAAAATCTTTATTATGAGTAAATCAATGTTACAGTTTTGCACGATATAGGTACTACACAGTGCATTTCATATCATGCACGGACGCATCAAGCCAGCTACCAAGTGCATTATATATAATGCATGGACAGTTCAAGTGTTAATATGTTAAAAAACATTATTTATTACGATGATCTTAGTATGCTGTTTGTAAGCGATAGAACATGATAATTATTTGTAAAAACAAGAGTGTTACTGTTTAGGTACCACCCTTTTAAATAGTTGTTTTTTTCTTAAAGCCAAAACCAGCAATTCATTATACTAAATACACCAAATCCAATAAAATCTATTACAGTCATCAGCAGGTAAAAGAAATCCATATAGGATTTAATTAATTTTTTTTTTATAACATTGGAAGGCAAACAAGCAGACGCGTTTCCTGATGGTAAGAAATTTACGACACTTAGAGACACCAAAGGTGGTTACGGTGCATTAGCAAGTTGAAGCCGGAATGCTAGGCCTCGAACAAAAGTAAGTTTACCAGCTCGTCTACTACCTTACCTTACCTTCCAAACCGGAACACGTCAACGGCAAGCATTGACGTTGTGAAAGCAGGAATAGGTAAGGCGGTGGTACCAACGGGCGAGACGCTGCCAATCTCTACCATCTATTCAGATGTCACGGTGTCAGTGACAGTAGGCCTATGCTCGCTTTTTATGAGCTATTCCATTATAAAATATAAAAATTCACACAAATTCCATACATAAAATTACTGATGTATGTGATAGGTCTTCAGGCTTCTCCCCATGTTGGTCCGGAATCCTTTGCGGAATAGATCATCTGCCTTCCTGCCAGGTAGCTCGTAATATACGAGCATAGGATTAACGTTACTAACACCGTGACATCTGACTAAGTGGTAGAGTTTCGCTGCGACTCTTCCGGTTTGGTACCACCGCCTTATCTATTCCTGCCACCATAACGTCAATGCTTTTGCGTGTTCCGGTTCGGAGGAAAAGCTAACCTGTAAACGTACTTTTGCTCGAGGCCTAACATCCTAGCCTCAGGTTGGCAACGCACCACCTTTGGTGTCTCCACGCGGCGTGAATCATACCATCAGGAAATCCTGCTTGTTTGCGTTTCAATATTATCAACAAAAAAAAAACACTTGTATGAATAGGCTGCATTCGAAAATTTTTCGAAACATAATTCTGTAACAAAATAAATAATATAGAAGAATCGTAATCTAGATTGACCAATAACCTACTTACATCAATAAGCAATCCATAGCAATATTATAAATGCGGAAGTATTTAAATATATTCCATTTTCACAATATTAAAATAGCTAAACCAGTCTTAATTTAAGTATAATAATAGATTAGGCCTTGAAGATTGACATAGGCTACTTTTTTATTGTAATGTCTCAATGTGTAGTGGGACTTAGTGTCTTCGGCTAGTCGTGGGTGCTGGGGTTGTACCTCTGCCTACCTCTTCGGGGATACGGGCGTGAAGATACTTTATCTCATTAGAGAGCTAAATAACTTGGGTTTGTGGTCTAGCGGTTTGGCGTCAAAAAATAGAAAATCTGTATTTTCAATTTTCTTACAAACATAATTGGATATGTGCCTGGTTGGCAATAGGCTTGCCACCTATTACACTGTGGGACTTAGTGTCATCGCTAGTTGTGGGTTTTGGATATGGGCGTGAAGATACTTTTAGTGCTAAATAAATTGTAATTTTATCTATTTTGTAGAAAGATTAGGTACAGTGAATAGAATTAGTAACTGATGATATGTCTTTAAACATTATTCAAAACAAGATTCAGCAAATTTAACTACAAATTCAAAAAATGAACCGAAAGTAAGATCATAGCCGAAGTCCAACCTACATTTCAACACCAGTTATAAAGTTTCCTCAAGTCCATATCCTCAAAGAGGTAGGCAGAGGAACAACCAGGGCACCCACGACTAGCCAAAGACACTAAGTCCCACAATGTGATAGGTGGCAAGCCTATCGCAAAACGGGCACATATCCAATCCCGTGCAACATTTTTTTTTTTTAGAAAATTGAAAATGTACATTTCCTAATTTCTTTTGCTGCCTGGGCCGGGGATTGAACCCGGGACCGCTAGAAGTTACGTTCAACACTGGTTATACAATACTGATTTTGTATTTACAGTGAAAAGTCTGTAGAAAAATAAAAATAATCACCTGCATATTAAGCCCATTTTCAGCAGATGCAGCACTTTTTACAGCATGTACTTGTTGCATCAAAAGATCACAATAAAGATGTAATTCAGATTTCTTATGATTTAAAGAATCTTCTGTGCCTGCAACTGAAGTATAAAAAATTAGTCAAGCTAATATATACATAGTATAAAGCAAAGTCGCTTTCCGCGTCTGTCTGTATGTATGTATGTATGCTTATATCTTTAAAACTACGCAACGGACTTCGATGCGGTTTTTTTTAAATAGGTAGAGCGATTCAAGGGGAAAGTTTATATGTATAATAACATGTTTCATAAATTAGAGAACCACTGATAATTTCAAGATTTCTAATGCAAAGTCGTAAATAAACATATTTTTTTGCGCTTGCATTGCAAACGCTGGCTGAACTCTACGAGATAGATCAAAATAATGTACTAAGTATTGTTTACCTTAAAAAGGTCTACAAAAAAGTTCGCGATGGTATATGTTTATCTCTTAGGCATAACTTACAAACAATAACCAATTTTTATCCTTTACTTTTTACGAAAAATTTACGAAGCTTATTTACGAAGCGATTTAAAGCAGTACAGCATTAATCCTTATCTAATTATGTTAAATAAATTTTACATTTAATATAGAACAATATGGCCCTTTACAGCATATAAATTAAATTAATAATTTCGGAGATATTACAGGTTTAAAATGTAGGGTCATCGCGGTTGCAACGGTACCGGCTGGCCGCGGTGCGTGCCTGTCTCTGTATAGCGCGACGAAGCACGCGCCTTTTTCATGGGACTTTGTAATTTGCAGCGATCGCAGACATTTATCGGAGCTCCCTAGCGAGGAAAACAAACAATAAAAACGTGCTTTTCAGAGCGACATTTTTTATCTAAATTGTATTATATATATTATTAGATTATAGTACTAATTAAATGTTTTGACTTTTGCGTATGATGATTATATGATAAATTTATCATCAATTATATCAATACATATTATAAAACAAAGTCCCCCGCCACGTCTGTCTGTCTGTCTGTTCGCGATTTACTCGAAAAGTACTAAACGGATTTTCATTCGGTTTTCAACAATAGGTAGAACAATTCTTGAGGAAGGTTTTAGTGTAGGTATAGTAAGTTTATGTTTTGTACAAACCAACGATATTACAACGATATTAGTTCAATATGTCGGCAAAAATAAGCCGATCGGGGGCTTTCCTCGAAAACGCTGCCAAAAACTTTTGCGTTTTAACAAAACAATGTATGGTGGGATTTTTCCTCTTCGATAGATCTCAAAATAGTAAGCAGTGGTATATATCTATCTTTAAAGAATGACCCACAATAACCGTTTTTTGCGTTTACTTAAAACAGTAAAATGAGGAGTTACTTTAGAACATATTTTTAACAATACAGTATTAACCCTTAATCAAATAAATCTGTTAGATACGTTATACGTGTAATTTAGATCAAAATTGCCTTTTACACTATCAGAAAAAAATTAATAACTAATGAGTTATCAAAGAGTTAAAATCTCCATGCCCGAAATTAAATATCTTACTGCATCCATCCATACTGACATCCAGATATACTCACAAACTTTCGCATTTATAATATTAGTAGGATTTTTATTCTTGAGTAACCGAAGCGAAGCTAGGGCGGGCAGCTAGTATAATATAAAACAAAGTTGCTTTCCGCTGTCTGTCCTTAAGTATGAAACATTCTTTAAAACTATGCAATGGATTTTGAAGTTTTTTATTAATGGATAGAGTGATTTAAAAGGAAAGTTTATATGCATAATAACACAGAAGTTTTTCCACCCATTCAAAGCCAAAACATACTGCTAGTTAATAATAATGTGAAAGTTGCAGTCCTGTGGCCATTTCATTGACCATCATAATATGGTTTGGGTTTGATTTCTGACACTTGTTATGTACATAAGGCATTTCTATGTCTTACATACATTATCTTCTTACCCCAGATCTTTAGTGTAGGCGTAGAGTATTAAGTGCCAAGTGTGACACTTTTGTGTGCCAAGTGTCCTTGCAGACCTGCCTAGCTTAAAACACATTAATTACTCTTTTCATTCCAACATTTATACTGCAAAAAAAATTCAAATGAATACATTATTAACACATACCCTTAGATTCCACTAAAGATTCAACACATGCTTTTGCACTCCCTAACGCAACTAGCCACTTTTGTCGGTCTTGAGGTGAAGGAGCTCTCAAATACATGTGCTGTTGTCCAGGAATTACTAAATCCAGCCGGGTAGAGTCAATGTTGTTAACTGAAAATATTTTTAGAATTACTTGAAACTTGTTTTCGTAGTTAATCTACTTCACAGATGAGTGTCTTGGGCCCATATTTTGAATTAGATCTAAATGACATTTCTTGCTCAAACATTAAAGTGCCAGTGATTATGTATCAACTGAAGGGTAGAATTCTGCAATATCTTAATATATATAAATTACGTGTCACATTGTTTGTCCGCAATGGACTCCTAAACTACTTAACCAATTTGAATCAAATTTGCACACCGTGTGCAGTTTGATCCAACTTGAAAGATAGGATAGCTTACATCTCAATTTATAATCAAAAAAATTAACATCTGAGCGAAGCCGGAATAGGCAGCTAGTTACCTATAAAGCTACAAAATGAGGGTGTATATTTATTATTTAAATTTCACTAGCTAGCTAGCTACCTCTAAAGACTAGCATTTTGACAACAAAAAAAATTTAAGGTACTTAATGTGTTTTGTTTATTGTATTATTTTATAGATGTAACAAAATTAAAATTTTAAATTAATATGATATTACAACTCAAAAAGTGTGCTTTTTGGCCTCACCATATTTTTACATTGTTTTCTATTTTGTGTAAAGCTGGAAACATTATTGGATACAGCTTAAGCTGCATCTGATAAATGTGTGCATACTATCCAAGAATACTTTTGGTTGATATAAGCATCCACATCAGATCTTACACATGTCCAAACGCTCAAGGAAACCTTGGCAACTTACGTCCAACAGTTTACCAGGCTCATTGCTCTTTCATCTACTAGATATCCTGTAAGTCAAGGCTGTCAAACATGTCCGCTAGTATGTTTCCAGCTTAACTGTTTCTATATGACTAAAGTATGTCATCTATCCATCTCCACACAAGATGAAGAGAAAACTATAGTGCACAGATTGCATTATGTTGCAAAATGTTTGTTTTATTGTCATAGCAGCAATCATAACAAAGTAGCCATTAAATATGTACCAATAAAGCAAAAAGTAGCAAACCCGAATTTGTATAAAGTTTACTTGAAAAAGTATAACCCGTATAATTTGAAAGTAAGTCTGAGAAAGTCTAACTCTAAAGGCATTCAGATAACTTATTTTTTTAATTTCTTGATATGAAAGTTGCGCCAAACTGGCAAATAGACTGTTGCTATTTTTTTTGTCATTTTAGAATATGAAAGAAGGCAATCGAATTTATTCGATAAGTACTTGATATAAAAATTAATATTCGTAAAAAAAATTTTAATACATGTATGTATGTATTGAATGCATAATTAAATTAATTACCGCATGTCACATACTTACCATTGATTTGGCAAACCGATACTTTCACTGAACCTTTACACCCTTGACTGACCTCCTCTTGGGATTTGTAATACGATAGAATGCCATTTTCTAAAACGAACCATCTGGTTTGCCAGCCTGTAAGATTAAAAAACATTTTTTCATTTCTTCTTTTAACATTTCTTCTATATATACGCACAACCAAAGATTAATTGCATACCATTCCAATAATTTGTCCATTTCCACAGAACACCCTCCATCGTGAAACTTCAATTTAAATGATTTTAAGATTTACTTTTTTTAATTTAGATAAACAAACAATTAATAATATTCCTTCTCCAATTTTTTGACAATATTCAAGTTTTTTTTAAGTTAATTTGCCCCTTTCTGGGGCCGGCTAAGACCTTTAGGCCATGCTGCCAAGTCTTCCGTAATAATAAATTCTTTTTCATATTAAAATTTTAAATTCATTTCTTCAGTTTCTTAACATATTGTCTTCCCCTTTTTAAAAGTCATTTCCTTCACTAAGACAAAGCTTATTTGAGTCCTTCAATACGTCTTTAGTTTTAATTTCTTGAAGTTTACATATTATGTTTCTCCGTTTATTTGTTTTATAGTACGTCACATCCTTGAATTATAATTATTTTCACACAAATTATAAAACTAAAATTTTGAACACCAAAATCATCTTCTTTCATGTTGGCGCCAAAACTTCTACGACAGTGCAAAAAGTATTTTTAATATTCTTTTTACCTTTTTACCTTTACCTCTATATTTTATACTAGTCTTATATTATGTAATAAACCCATATCTTAATATTTCATGTCTTTTTCTAGTTTCGTCTTCAAATTTCTTTCTTGTTCAGGCCTCTGCCTCTTCTGTCGTGATAAAACTCTACAATAGTCTTTCACTAGTATAGTTTATTTACTAAATCACATTTACACACAACTAAGTAATATTTACACTTTAATTAATTTACAAATTATACATTTTTACATTATATTACACATTTTTAGCTTAAAGATTGGAGGGAACCCTCGAAAAGCGCGCCTTCCCCCTCCGACCGTTCCCGCCAACCAAGTTTTTTTTTATAACTGATGACAATTGACATTGATCAGTGCACAATGTTGCCAACAATTAACAAAAACCTTTCGTACATAAGCAGCTTAAAATCTCGTATTTTGACTTTCAAACCTCGTACATTAATACTTTTTTTTAATTTTCACAAGTCTGTCTTTGACCACCAATTTCTTATTGCTAGAGAGCACAAAGATAAGGTCACAGATGAAGCAAGCAGACTTGAAATTACGGTTCACCAGAAAATATGTCGAAAACGGCCAGACCGTTTCATATCATGACTTTATTATGGGTGAAAACTAGCAACGGCTGAAGCCTTTCGCCTCCCACTCCCAGCTACACGCAAAACGTGGTAAGCCAAATGTAGTGCGAAATGTGTCGGCTAAATAAATATAAATACAAGGTCCTTTCAAATTATTGGTCGAAATTGTACCTGGATATTCTGAATATTTAATTGAATCAGCAAAAACATTTTAAAAAAATTGCCCTTGTTGGTCCGGGCTCCTTTGTAGAATAGACCATCTGCCTTTCTGTGCCTGGGAGCTCGTAAAAGGCGAGCATAGGCTTGCCGTCACTAGCACCGTGACATCCGACTAGATCGCAGCGACTTACCCGGATTGTTATCACCGCCTTACCTATTCCTGCCGCCGTAACGTCATGACGTGTTCCGGTCCGGAGGGTAAGGTAGCCGGTAAACTTACTTTTGCTCGAGGCCTAACATCCCGGTCTCTGGTCGGCAACGCACCATTACCACCTTTGATGTCTCTAGGCGGCGAGAATTTCTTACCATCAGGAAATCCGTCTGCTTGTTTGCCTTCCCATGTCATACAAAAAAAATTTAAGATAAATTAAACATAGTACTTTTAATATTGTGTATTAAGCTGCTCAAGTTTAATGACCGCAGGACTACTATGGTGACAACACACTGTAGATACGAGTAGGTAGTATTTCGTACAGATTTTACGTAAGTAAGTATTTTGTATCATACTGGCACTTTAGACTGACTAAATTAACTTTAACATTACATTCCCTAAATTTGTAAAAAAGGTAATAAATTAAATACCAAACATAGATACCAAATAACGTTGATAGGCAAATACGTCACCACAACAAATAACATATTGATTAAAGTAAATATCTAATAGTAAATTTAGACGCGCTAAAAATGTTGAATCAAACTTATTTGTAATAATATACATACCTATTCCCATTATTTACATCTTGTGTTGAACATATCCACTATCAATTCACAACTTAGCACGGTTATTGATATGTCTAAGTAATTTAGATACCTAGTCTATCTTCTTTACTTTTTATCTTTACGAAGGTCACACAAGTATTGAGAAATTCACTTTCCCCGTAACTAAGCCAAATC
The DNA here is from genome assembly GCA_002245475.1 of Calephelis virginiensis. Lineage (NCBI taxonomy): Eukaryota > Metazoa > Arthropoda > Insecta > Lepidoptera > Riodinidae > Calephelis > Calephelis virginiensis. The sequence continues at coordinate 145,701 of NJDC01002361.1, forward strand.
TGTCAAAGATTTTACCATTACGACTTATGAAGAAGTAGAAGGGCGTTGGATCTGGTGATCTGGCTAGCGGTCTTACCAACCCTCGACATATAGGACGTTCGCTATGGTCGCTATTAAAAATTAACACACCTCATCTGCAACCGAACGTCGACTGAGGACTGACCAACTTATTGAGAAGTAATAACCTGTGAAAAGCAGGAACGGGGTATAAAGTCCGCCACGTCTCGATATTGTCCCGGGCGTTTGCCCCCTGGCTTTGGTGTCAAAAGCGCTGACCGTTAAAACGGCCAGGTCATTAGGGTAGAAAGTCAATTCCAGTGGCTTCCTTTGCTTCTATAGCTGATTCTGCGTCCCCGGTTTCTTTACGCCGCCCCGTGCGGTCAAGTCATACCGGGTGGAACCCCGTTGGGGGAAGCCCAGCAAAGACGACCAGCGGACAGGGGATGTGTGTGTTATATGTGGTTGCGCCGAAGAGTCAGTGCGACTGAACATATTGGTGGCGAGGTGTTTTATATAGTAGTCCAGGCTCTCCATCCGCAGGTCCCTCCGAATAACGGAGTTGTGGACGAATCTTGGAGCATTTGCAGTTTTCCCCAAGGCAGCGTTCTCAAACTACTGGACGATGGTTTTGTAAATCGCCAGCCTGGTCTTCAGTGAAAGCTGCGAGGAGAATACTGGATGAAGAGATGAGAGTGTTGCCCGTGATCTCCGAATCACGTCTATGACGTGAGGCCCAAAGCTGAGCCGTTTGTCAAAGGTTAAACCAAGGTACTTGACCTTTGTAGCCCAGGTCAATTCTTGGCCATTTAGTTTTAAGGTTGGAAGTTTTTAAGCCTTGGTTTTGTTGGATAGGAGGACCTGGGTCTTTCGCACGCTTAACGTGAGCCACCACCTGGGCAACCGGTCAGGAAGGGAGTTTAGGGTGTTTTGAATTTTTAAGGCTGCATGTTTGGGAGACATGGAGGAAGCTAGGTATGCTGCATCATCAGCGTATAACGCTAAACCCCACCGGGATGTCATTGTTGTAGAGGGAGTATAGCCTAGCGGAGATGCAACTACCCTGTGGGACGCCAGCAGCTATTGGGTGCTCCATAGAGAGTGAACCTTCAACCACTACTTTAAAACGGCGGTCTCTGAGAAAGGAAGCTAGCACTCGGGTGATTCTTAGGGGAATCTGATTTTCGACTAGTTGGTGCCAAACGCGGTCGAACGCCTTTTCCATATCGAGAAGCACTGCCACCGACTGCTCCTTTTTGTTAAAAGAAGCAGCCATGTCGTGCAGTACCCTCGATAGTTGCAAGGTGATACTATGTTCGGCTCTGAAGCCGAACTATTCCAGCCGGGGCAAGAAATAATGTTGGACATGTCGCAACAGTAGCTTCTCGAATATTTTTGACATAGATGGCAGTAAGCTTATAGGCCTGTAGCTACCGGGGTCCAGGATGTTTTTTCCCTATTTTGGGATCATTATCACGTGACCCATCTTCCATTATTATTTCATTTGTGCACTTTCACTGAACAAAATTGTACAAAACGCCACCAAAATTGACTAATTTGACTCAATGTTATCAGGAAATTCAATAATTATGAAAAAACTTAGACCATCTTTTCTCTCGATGGCGTCAAAAACTTGTACGACCGACTGTTCTGGACTATTCACATTTAAATCTGGCAGCCTTATTTTATTGTGTTGTATTGTGTCATTTTGTGATGCATTCTGAATGTTGTCATTAATGACTCTTTTTTCTTTTTCAATTCATTAACAGGTATATTAATTTTATCCGCTATGCGAATCCATGCATCATTAACCTGAAATATAAAATAGTTCATTATGAATAATAGAAATTGTTTAAATGACCTGCCCCTGGGGCCCTTCCAGAAGCGATTCGATATACAAATTCAAGAAATTGCCTACAAAAAAAACAGGCTTTATAATTTGTATCCTCTGGAAGAGCCTTCAGTTCGCAATAAGTAAAATCATTTAGAAATAATTTAGCTGCTATTGACAAGTTTTAAGAGCACACAACTTTTACATATACCTACATTATAGAAAAAGTATAAAACATTTTTGGAAACACCACAACAAGCAGATTACATTGTACACAATACAATGTCAAACAAATAGTAGGTACTTAACTGTTAATGGATTATTTTGAATAAAAAATGTATTTAAAAACTTACTTTGGTTTTATTTTTATGTAGTTCATGCCGTGGATTCCAAATTATTCCTTCATGTCGATACAAATCTATGAATTGTAAAACCTCAATACTTGTCCACACCGGCGCCGCCATCGCTATCGGAACATGGGAACGTAAATTTCACTCACGCGCAACGATACTGTCTCCGCTGACGAGTAACAACGAACTGAACCATAGATAATACATGAACTGAACAAGACACCAACGTGTGAACGGTGTTTGCGGAGCGCGCCAAGATCCTTTGATGTGTGCACTAAAAACCGACACTATTCGGATGGCCTGCCAATGTTGGCGCCAACTAGACCAACTAAGCCAACATACCGCCAAGTAGCTCTCTACACGTTGGCCCAACACGTTGGCCCAACACCTTGGCCCCATGTGTACAGCCGGCTTTAGCCGTTTGTATTTGGTTCGTATGCTATCAGTTATGTTTGACGTCAAATTTGACGTTTTCAATTTTGTATTGTTTTGGAAACGTTCTTTTGCCCCACCCGAAAGATTAGAGATTAATAAATTAAATGTTTATTTAATTTTATTATATGTTACTAGGAATTGCTTAACAGTATTATAATTAAAAGCAAATTAAGCCTTTTTTATAAAAGTCAGTTCAAGTTTGATACAACAGCTATGACTAAGTTATTACTTTTTGGAGTAGCTTTATTACTCCTAGGTTATACAGAAGGTAATTAAGAACACATTTTATAATTATTTCGTGATTTACTAATGATAAAATCCATTTATGTCCGTTTCCCCGTGTTGGTTCGGTCTCCTTTGTAGAATAGACCATCTGCCTTCCTGTGTCAGGCAGCTCGTAAAAGGCGAGCGTAGGCTTGCCGTCACTAACACTGACATCTGACTAGGTGGTAGAGTTTCGCAGCGACTCACCCGGATTGGTACCACCGCCTTACCTATTCCTGCCGCCGTAACGTCATGACGTGTTCCGGTTCGGAGTGTAAGGTAGCCGGTAAATTTACTTTGGCCTAACATCCCGGCCTCTGGTTGGCAACGCACCATTATCACCTTTGGTGTCTCTAGGTGGTGGGAATTTCTTACCATCAGGAAATCCGTCTGCTTGTTTGCCTTCCAATGTCATAAAATAAAAGTATACCACTCAATTTTCTTTTTTAATTAGTATGAAAACCTAACCAAGTTTTGTTTATAGTCCAATCTCTGGAATGCTACGTATGTGAGAACCAAGAAGATAATTCAGAAAAGTGTGCTAAAACAATAAAAACTTGTGAGTTTAACCAAGATGTTTGCCTCACTGAGATAAGATGGGGCAGCACCCCATACTGGTCACAAGGTGCAAAAAAACAATACTATATCTCGAAGCGTTGTTCTAATAGGACTGATTGTGCAACCACAAGACAACACTATATGCCTTTATGTACTCACATTTGGTATCAAGACTGGATTTGCTCCGATTGTTGTCAGGGAGACAGATGCAATTACTATGTCATTGTGAGTATTTTTTGTTTTGATATGATTTGCAGACTTTTGCCAGGTAAAATTTAGATTGACATACCCCAAATTTTACGAAAATAAAAGTGGGAGAGGGAGAGGAGACTCTAGAACCTCAAGTATACTCTAGTACCTATTGCTAACTTCATCATGTCGGTTTTTCATGACGGTGTGCGCGCGCATCGTAAAAATTTACCCTCATCATTTTTACTAACGCGCCAAAAGAAGGTATAACTTCAAAAACTTTTGTATGAAAATTGCAACCGTTTATTAAAAAAAGCTCGCCGTGTCAAAAACTAGGCCGCAGGTGACTACAATTAAAAAAAGGTCATCAACACAGGCAAGGTCGGGTCAAAATTACGGATGGTTTTCGTACAAATTAATGTAGAGCACGCAATTATTTCAAATGAGAAAACTCCTAGTGCATTTAAAAAAATACCTAATCCCCGAAAAAACCCCGAAGGCTACCAACGGTAACCTAACCAGGCGCGGTCAATATACACAAATTTTTCAAGTAATATTTTAGCCATGAAATTAGCATTTCTGTGTTTTAAAAACCGTATGAGGGGGTTGCCCTGAACGTGTACTATCCACCTACACCCTTCACACCTTCAAATTCAGGGTATGCTATTCTAAATCCCCTTTTGCCAAATAACAGTTCTTCTGTTTAAAGTCTATAAGTTAACTGATGCTTTAGATATGTGTCTAAAGTTTTGAAACATGTAGGAATTGTGACAGTTGATACTCTGTGGTTACATTGCCAGGTGAGAAGATATGTAAGTATGCATGGGTTAAATCTTTATGTGCCTATAATAGTAGGAGGAGGTAGGACTACCAAATGTTTATTGGCAATTAAGTAAGATTTAGTAATATAATTTTTAATTAAACATTTTTGAGAGTCAATAGTTGAATTATATGTATAGTTTATCAATACCACCCACCTACACAAAAATCCTCAGTTTAACAACATAATAGATAAGAAAGGAATTTAAAATTGCAACACAGAATTTGAGCCCTTAGTAGTTCAAATATTTAGACCATTGTTAGATTGAATGGACTGTTACTAGGTTTAGACTAGCAATTTGACTCCATCCAGACTAGCAATTTGGAAAAATTGTAATACTATAATATTTCTAAAAAATGTTATAGGTATAGGCAAGACTAAATGGGATGATGGCTTTTTTAATTTAAGTATGTGTTATTTTCAAGTCCAAAATATATTAGCTTAAGACACTATGACAAAAGCTAAGGTGACAGCAAATGCATGATGTTATACTTTTGTAAATTCCTGCAATGTTTTTATAATTTTTCTACACCTTGCAGTAGTTGATCACTTCATTGGTCAAGGGATTAGTGTTTATGATAAATGCTATAAATCCAAATACAGAAAAAAACAGTCTCTGACCCTAACTGTTATGTTAGTACTGAATGAAACCATTAGACTAGTTTTTACAAACATGTTAAGGAATATGGTCAGTCATCAAATCCATTTTTATGATGATTTGAGTTAGGTCACAGGTTCTACACCTGTGTCATCATCATAAGACTTTATTTACATACATACATGCATATCTTCACGCCAAGTCCCTTACGGGTTAGGCAGATATATCCTTTAGACTTTATTTAGGTATATAAACTACCTCTTTGTCAAATTTTATGGCTATAAATAGATTTATTAATTGAATTTAAAAGTATCTTCACGCCCATATCCCCGAAGAGGTAGGCAGAGGCACAACCAAGGCACCCACGACTAGCCGAAGACACTAAGTCCCACAATGTGATAGGTGACAAGCCTATCACCAACCGGGCCAATTGAATTTCTTAGTGGAAATCTTTAACAGATAAAGAATAACCCTTTGTTTTGCTAATGTTAGGGAAACAACTTTATAAAGGTATATTCATTTAATTTTTTAATATATTATATAAGATTATTGTTTGCAATAGACTGCTTCTATCATTATTATTAATCAAAGGCATTAATTTCATTTATTTTTCTACTTACAGAGTGGTGGTGTTAGCTTTAATCCAACACATGTTCTACTTGCAGCAACCATTCTATTGCTAACAAGACAAATATTTCATGGGTTTATAGGTCTGTGAATTGAAACAATCAAGATAACAATAAGCAATTTCTGACTATATGCAAATTTACAACAAATTTGTAAATCATCATTGTAATTTGTCATTATGTAGGCTTTTTACCAATATTTTGTATTTGTATTTTGTATACAGCCACATTCCTTAAAGACTTGACGTTTTATAAATGTAAATGTCAGTTTAAGGCATCTATTATGTAATTTATATTTTAGGTTTTTTTAATTATTTTTCACTAAGGGTGTGTACACCTGTTTTTGTATAATGTAAAAGTTTTATATTCATATTTTTATATTTTGTATTTAAATATACACTGCAGTTAAGTTTTAATTAGGATCAATGTGGATAACTTAAAACGTTTTCAGAAGTTTTATCAAAACAATATATTTCCCTGTGTGTGAGTGATTGGTAAGATAAGAAACCAAGGCAGCAATAATTTGTATATCTTAGATCTAATAATCAAAAGTAAATTAATTCAGCATAGCGTAGAACTGACATTCTATAAAAAAAATCAAACTGATTAAACAGGTAATACAAATGAGATATACTATTGAAAATCAAAGTTTATGCTTAATATTATACAGTAATTTGTGTAGTAATATGAGTGTCTATCATTAACATTAACATATTGTGTAATATGGCAAAATAGAGAAATTAATAACTGTTTTCAGTCACACTTACACTGGTAATAGGTTTTAATTTATAGTATTTTATTAATGAAGGAAATATATATACCCAATTAATTTTAAGGGATTATAGTTTTACAATTATGAGTAAATTAATGAATCTCGAAAGTAAATCCACTCTAAAGTAGATTACTTAAAATAAAAATATTCTTGACATGCAGTGGAGAAGTAACCTTATGGTGTCTCCACACATGGCTATTTGTGTTCATATTTGTTGTGTTTGCCAATATATTCAATGTATGGTAAAATAGGCAACACAACACTTGTTTGCTGTCATAAAGTAAATTTGCAGTATCAAATCTAAGAGAGTGTGACACTGTTTAAACTAAATAGACGTTGTGTTTGCAACATCTGTGAGCTAACCATGGGTGGCCAGTAATTTTGTTATGTATGTATGCTCATTGTCTCCTTTGAAGTTTGAAGTGACTTGAAGAATCGACAGACTTTCAGTAAGCCATATTAGTTATTTGCCAAATAGCCAACTACAGGGATAAATATGGCATTTTAACTCGCCACAAATGATAGTTATTTCTCAAATATACAAACACAAATAGTGATGTGTGGAGCCACTAATATCAGCTATCACAATACTACTAAGTGCCTACTAGAAAATAAGCTGATTAATGAAATGTGAAATTACTACTGTACTTGATATTATTATGGAGGATTACTAATTTCAATTTAATTGTTCTCAATTTTTCGGAGTAAGTGAGAGAGAACCATAGAAAATGCCTGTAGTTCTTGTATAATTGTTTTTTTTTAACATGAAACTTCTATGAAAACTTACGACTTTTCAAATATGATTTACTATGAGACAAAGACATTATGTATTGTAATTTACAAGTTCTAATTCTTTCTTTCTTTTAGTTTCGGTTCGCGTTAGCATTTTGCCATTAGTCAAGTAGAAATTTGCATCAAATTTACCAAAATCGGGATTCAATTATAATTAGTCATAAGTCGCCAATAAGTCATGTTAGGGTCTTGGATAAAGCGGTGGCTTCATTACTCAAGCTCATATAGTGAGATTTGGCGGCAACGAGGAAATACACGTTACACTAATTTCTTCGTGATTTTTTCATTTGTGCACTTTGACTGAACCCGTAAAGTGTTTTTAAGGCTTAAGTACTTAAGCTTAAGTACTCTACTTGCCCTTTATTTTTACCTACGGGAAATCAGTTTACTTGTTGGCCTTGATATAAAATGACAAATAAACAGAAATTTAGTTCTAAGCTTGACATTATCAAAAAAGTGGTTATTTTTTGTTTTATGTGTTCATAATGATAATGATAAAAAAATGTTTACGCCCATATCCCCAAAAATGAAGGCCGAGGCACAACCAGGGCACCCGCGACTAGCCTAAGATACGAATGTAATGATATTATTTTTCTTATAATTACGCTTATGTACGTAATGCCGTCCAATATATTATTTTGCCATAGGCGTGTATTTGTATAATATTAATATTTTATTATTAAGCATTTGTTTATGAAATCCGTCCAAGAATATAGTAAGTTTTACATGAACATGTCTTTTTTATTTCTTTTATAGGTAGTTTTATGGTAAAGGCGAACTTGGTCATCTTATTTTAGTTACTTAGTATCGAAACTCTTACTTAAAACGTAGTGATTATATTCTCTTTGCTCTTACTGTTCGTCTACGGCTGCTCTTACTTTTAGTTTAAAGGGTTTTGGGGCAAAAGTCAAAACCTACACTGGCGATATATAGCTCAAACTATGTCAAAACTGACTTCTAGTGTAAGTAAATAAACTATATTATTTTTGAATTTAAATTACGGCCTATAAAGCTAAAGCTCCAAGTCTCCTTACGCGTTATTTTAGTGGGATGGACGTTGAATGCTTGCGCACTGATGCTAATAACATTGAATTGCACTCGGTGACCTCTGAAATATCTGTGGATGTAAAAGTTGATCGTCAATCGTGCCCTCCTTGATCTGTATAATAAGCACCTATAAAAATGCAAACTTAAATATCTAGCTCCGTGGCTTAGAGATAATATTCGCAATGTCATACATAAAAAGCATCACTATTTCGCCAAATACAAAAAGTCGAAGTCCTCTGAGATGCGAGAGATGTATATGAAAATAAAAACCATTGCAACACCTTGTGCCGATATGTTCAAAGACGCTAAATTAACAAGTCTGTTGAGAATGGTGATACTTCTAAGGTGTGGAAATTCTTAAGAAGCTGGGGAGTATGTAAGGCTTTTTTCGATATATCTAAAAATACCGATGTCAATCATATTTACCAATTTTTTTCTTCCCCAGATATTGCATTTGATTTTAGTACTAAATATGAGAATCTAAAATATCTAGCATCCCTCCCTCGATCTAATTCCATAGGTACCTCCTAAGAACCATAAACTTTTTTTCAGGAATATTAATAAAAATTATCAGCATCGCCTAAATAGGTTACAAAACGATCTAAAAAAGGAGAAAAACATTTTTAGTTGGAAAATCTAGATTTTCTCAATGTAGTAGGTATATATTATACTAATGTAGTAATATAATAACATAAAAAATTGTTTGATTAAATGACGGTACATTATCATTACATTTCCTGAATAAAAATTCAATATCGAAATCAATAACAGAATATTTGTTTATCAAATAAAGTCTGATAAGTCTTACAAAAAACCACAGTTAGCAGATTTGCTTCTTTTCTTTATACCTAGGTATATACTTTCGTATTTTTAATCACAGTCAGCAGATTAGCTTAATACTTAAAAATAGAAATCTTAGTCATGGCAATATCTCTATATAAAATAAATAAAGCGTTAAATAAAATTAAACTTAAAACTTATAAACAACAATAGTAAGTATCTCAAAAGTTTGGTTTGGTTAAACTCCACAAGACAATTTCGTTTTCTTATGCTATACAAAAATACATTGCATTTCAATACGCGGTGGTGGTGTCGCAATGGGAAATTCTGTGCCTCTTGAATATCAGAATAGGCGATTGAATGTTCAGCTTTGTGGTAGCGAAAATATGCACCTGTATTGGTTGAATTATAATTTTGTGTTTTTGCTGCAGTTCTTCGATCATTCTCACAAGATTCACAATCTGAGGACAGTGTGTTAGCAGCAATCAAAGATTCTCCGAGCGACAAGATGAATGCTCTTAGTAGAGGAATCATTTTGATGGGGGTGTTGCGCTTTAGTTGAAATCAAGAGTTAGACACTGCCAGATCCACCATGTGAGTAATGAAACACAAAATCCACTTCTTGGATCGCACCCATGCAGGACACACAGACAACATTCTGTCATCCATGTCAATGCCCATGCCCCCATGAGGTGATTATAGTTTCATTCTGGGCGACTTAGAATTTCATATCTTTTTGTTGCGTTTTGACCGCCGTCTGAAATAGTCTGGAGAAGAAGCATATTGTTTTGATTTAATCAAAGCTGGCTTATTATCTAGCCACCGCGTCACAACGATTGTTCCATCCGCCCGGGATGAAGTCTTTGAGGTACAACAGAAGAACACAGAGATTGTTCGGATTCGGACGGTTTGTTCCTTCTCAGACCGAAACACTCGAAGAATCAGAGTCAGAGTCGCTTATATCAGAGTTTCGCACCGAAGGTACGACCTCTGTTGGGTTCTCTTCATCAACAAATCAATATCTGATTGCTCTAGGATAACAGTTATTTGATTATTCCACAAACCTAGCAAAACAATTATAAACTTTATTAAAAAAGTGTAATTGTCTTTATGTTGTATATTTACTACAACGGTTGCACTTTGTACACCCACTTCATTGAGAACTCATGTACCTATTACTTCAGTATCTTCACGCCCATATCCCCAAAGAGGTGGGCAGAGGCACAACCAGGGCACCCACGACTAGCCGAAGATACTAAGTCCCACAATGTGATAGGTGGCAAGCCTATCGCCAACCGGGCACATATCCTGTCCCGAGCAAAATTTTCTTTATAAGAAAATTGGAAAAACACAATTTTCTTTTTGTTGCCCGACCCGGGATTTAAACCCGGGACCTCATGCAGTCAAGTCCAACAACTGAACTGCTAGACCACAGAGGCGAGAGGCGATGTACCTATTACTAGTACAACATAAAGTTTTTATTATTGATATCTTGGTTTTATACAAGTTAAAACCTAATATTATTATGTGATAAGCATAAATGCATTTAAATCAACAAAAGATAAAAAAAATTTAGAAACTAATAAGTTTTTTAAAAAACTCAAATAAAATTACCACGCCGTTCTGGTACCGACACCATCATCCACTTGAAATGAAGTTTTTTTTGGTTTTGGTCGGTTTGCATAATATATCTATCGCCTTTGTGGTCTAGCGGTCCAGTTGTTGGACTTGACTGTGTGAGGTCCCGAAATCGATTCCCAGGCCGGGCAACAAAGAGAAAACTTGTTTTTTCTAATTTTCTAAGAAAAAAAAACGTTGTTCGGGATTGGGTCTGTGCCCATTTGGCGATAGGCTTGCAAACCTATCACATTGTGGGACTTATTGTCTTCGGCTAGTCGTGGGTGATTGATTGTGAACAATTATTTCATTATGTTCTATGACTACTTTTCGTAACTTCATTAGTGTCGAAGTTATATCTGCCGGTTTTAAACTAAATCCGTCGTCACGACACGGATATGCTCGTAATTAATGTACGCAGCAAAGGAACGCACGTGCGCCATTACTCGCTAGTATTACAAGTATCTAAAGTTCGAATTATTAGGAAACACGAAAAACATATTTAGATAAATATTTTTAGGCATGTATTAAGGTAAATAGGTATACAGTGGGACCCGCGTTAAAGTGCAACCCCGAAAACGGGTGAAATTAGACCAAAAAACGTCGACGCAAATGGGTCTAAAAAATTTCTAAAAAAAAAGAATTTTTTCATACGCCACTGAACATTTGTTTCCCTAACTTTGACCTCTTTGATAAATTTATTTCTCCAAAACTAGCTAGCCGATTTTGATGAAATAAACGACAAATTAATGCCAAGTATTTAGCAATGAGGATAAAATAAAAAGAGGCACCAAAATGGCTTTAAATACTTTATTACTTTTTTTAACTATTTTTTTCAATCAACTCAAATTTCTGTGAAAGAAACCCCTATATCTTCATTTGTTTTACAATTTATTATTATTTTCGTCTATACTAGCTTTCAAAAAAAAACATTATCAAATAATATATCTATAAAAATACAGGAGTTACGAATGGCGTATAAAAAAATAAGATCTTTTTTAGAAATTATTTAGATCCGTTTTCGTCAATAGTTTTCGGTCTACCCATTTTCGGGGTTGCAGTTTAACGGTCACACTGTATAGGTGAAATTGTGCAGCGTGTTTAAAAATATTCTATTATAGTTTTTTTTTAAAAAAAAGGATTGACAGTGTATTATATCATGATTATATCTTTAAAGGAAGCCAATAAGTGAGTGTTATAGAACATAAATGAATAGGCAAATGTTCAAATATAGAACTTGATGTAGAGTATTAAAGAATAGAAAACATCCTTAGATTGGCGGGAACGGTTGAAGCGGTTGAAAGCGTGCTTTTCGAGGATTCCATCCAATCTTTAAGATAAAAATGTATGATATAAAGAAAAAATATAAAACATTTAAATTAACAACTGTGTAAATATTACTTAGTGATGTGTACATGTGGTTCCGTAAATAAACTGTACAAGTGAAGGTCAGTAAGGGAAACTTGGAAATTTCAATGTTTTATTACGACAGAAGAGGCAAAGGCCTGAACAGGAAAGAAGATTAAAGACGAATCTAGTAAAAGACGAAATACTAAGTTATGAGTTTACCTACTTAACTTGTACAAGAGATAGATGGAAAACAAAAGATTATTAAAATAATTCATACTTAGTCGTGGAAGTCTTGGCACCATGGTGAAGAAGATGATTTTGGGATTCAGAATTTTAATTTTATAACTTGTGAATAATGTGTAAAATATTGTTCAAGGATATGACATAATATAATAAAAGAAAAAATTACGTGAATACCTCATGGAATTACAAACTAAAGACGTATTCAAGGACTTGAATAACTTTTGAATTTAGTAACTGAAATGGCTATTAAAAAGTGGGAAAACAAGATAATAAGAAGCTGAAGACGTGAATTTTGAATAAATAGCAAGAAAAATAATTTATTAATACGGAAGACGTGGCAGCATAGCTAAAAGGTCTTAGTCGGGCTCAGAAAGGGACTAATCAGGCTCCTGTTTCTCGTATAGACGTATTTTCGCACTTAACACATACAAAATGTTTGCATGTGGGTGTGCTGATATAGGCTGCACTACCAAAAAAATAATATACA
>NJDC01002361.1:171652-203238 GCA_002245475.1 Calephelis virginiensis
CGAGTTGACCGGAGCATAGGTTGCTACTACAAAAACTCGCGTGACTCCTAGTTTAATACGGACCCAGAGCAGTGTTGGACCAATCAAACCATACTCTTTCAGGCCTGACGCTAAGCGAGACGATAAAATGATACCTACCCCAGCGCTGTCGTTATCGCTCTGTGTTACACCAGACCAAAGAGCCAACCTGCCACCGGGGAGATCAAAAGTATCACTACCTTTTTGTTTAGTCTCCGTTACACACAGTAAATCCAGGCATCTCTCATTCATTACATCAATCAATTCATTCATCTTCGCTTCCATTCCCCCTCTCACATTCTACGTGCCTATTTGACACTCTCTACTCCTCGATTCGCCTGTACGGGCCTGGCGTGATGGGTGGTGGCCCCCATCGCCGCATTTGCCTCTTTTCGTACCGACGAGGGCGGATCGGTACGCGTCGCCTGCAGGGACGCCCTAACCCGCTCTGCGGTACTTTTTCGGGCCAGAATTGCAGTTCAATGGACTAGCAGGGATCGCGACGTGCACGCTTCTGGCCAATGACCCCCATGACCTCTATAATAGTTTTTTTTTAAATAGGATTGACAGTGTATTATATCTTTAAAAGAAGCCAATAAGTGAGTGTTATAGAACACAAATGAATAGGCAAATGTTCAAATATAGAACTTGATGTAGAGTTTTAAAAAATAGAAAACATCCTTAGATTGGCGGGAACGGTCGAAGGGGGGAAAGCGTACTTTTCGAGAATTCCATCTTATCTTTAAGATAAAAATGTATGATATAAAGTAAAAATGTATAACATGTAAAGTAACAAATGTAAATATTACTTAGTGATGTGTACATGTAGTTCCGTAAATAAACTGTACAAGTGAAGGTCACTAAGGAAAACTTGGAAATTTCAATGTTTTATCATGACAGAAGAGGCAGAGGCCAGAACAGGAAAGAAAATTGAAGACGAATCTAGTAAAAGACACGAAATACTAAGTTATGAGTTTACCTACTTAACTTGTACAAGAGATAGATGGAAAACAAAAGATTATTAAAATTATTCATACTTAGTTGTGGAAGTCTTGGTGAAAGTCTTTCACCATGGTGAAGAAGATGATTTTGGGATTCAGAATTTTAATTTTATAACTTGTGTATAATATGTAAAATATTGTTCAAGGATATGACATAATATAATAAAAGAAAAAATGACGTGAATACCTCATGCAATTACAAACTAAAGACGTATTCAAGGACTTAAATAACTTTTGTATTTAGTAACTGAAATGGCTATTAAAAGGTGGGAAAACAAGATAATAAGAAGCTGAAGACGTGAATTTTGAATAAATAGTAAGAAAAATAATTTATTAATACGGAAGACGTGGCAGCATAGCTAAAAGGTCTTAGTCGGGCTCAGAAAGGGACTAACATCCTAAATCTATGGGACTAATTAACTTGCGAAAAAAATGGAAAACCTCAAAATCTTTGACATCTGTCACAAATGACAAAGGTGGCGCACCGCGCGTCGCTGTAGCGGAATTATTGGCGATTGCCGATTCTAGTAAATTTCTCATTAGATTTCATAAAAAATAGTGGTAATATCAAAGGTTATTTCTTTTTCAAAATTATGTATCGTTTTATGGAAAATATGTTCGACTTTAGATTACTTGCACATGTATTCATTTTGGTAAGTAGAAATATTTTTTTTTGGAATTTTGAAAAATGTACACGTACCGCAAAGTACGTGGTCGTGTGTAATAATTAGTAATATAGCAGTTTAAAATGCACGAGTTAACTTTAAATTGTTTTGTTTTAGATCTGTCATAGTTTTTATAACCCGACCGATAGCGGTGCTGTTCAAATCACTCAAAGCAATTTAGATATGGTCCTCGGTAAGGCTTTTTTATTTCCTATTAATTAACAAGGTAATATAAACTGAGTGACTACATTGTTATGTTACGGTTTTCAGCGTCTAATGAAGTTGTATTTATAAATTTTTATGCTGAATGGTGCAAGTTTAGTAATATGTTAATGCCAATATTTGATGATGCGGCTGAGGAAGTGACTAAAGAGGGTTACGACACTGGCAAAGTGGTGATGGGAAAAGTAGACTGTGACAAAGAAGGTGCTATTGCAACTAGGTTTCATATTACCAAATATCCAACCTTGAAACTGTTTAGAAATGGATTGCCAGCTAAGAAGGAATACAGAGGTAAAAAAAACACGTTTTTCTTAAATACAAAAAAACTTTTATTAGGTGACTAATAGTTGTTAAAAACCAGCTTTTGCAAAAGATTTCTTGTCAGTATCACTCATTGTGCATTTTTTCAACTATAAAGAGAAAGATTTATGTCTTTATTTGTAACAAAAGTTATGTATCCGCTTCTTAATCAATTTCCGTATAATGACTTTTACACCACTTACAACAATTCTGCATAACATGTGATACCTGAATCCCCAGAAGTTGGTATTGTTGAGTTGTCTGATTGGTTAATAGTTAAATCATATTAAGGCTAGGGTTTTAACTTTTAATACACAAAGAGTAAATTGAACCACAACACCTACAAACAATTTTATTTACGTAAAGTATAACTATTGTGTAAGTTAGGTATTGTTGTTTTTTATGAATGTGGTCAGAAAGATTTCCTAGTATGAAGAAATGTAGATAGCCAGTTTACACCAAAGGTGGTGAATGTGTGTTGTCAAAGTATATTTGTTATGTGAAATTTAACATGTTCGCCATGCTAATTCCTACACTCTGACATGGTAGTGTAAAATACCGACATTAAGAGGCATATACTAGATGGTTATATTGATTTAGGCAAGTCTTCCCAGAATTCTATATCTAAGACATACTCACTGTGACATACAAGCTGACACTCGGATCTCACAAACTGAGTAGCAAGGAAATAAGAACACAAAAAAAACTAAAGATTTAAAGTTTAAAAAAATAAAAGATTGAAAGTTTCTACTTTAAATGTTACTAGAATAGCCTTTTTGCAATGATGATTGTTCATAAAGTATCTAGTTTATTTTAACCAAAATTTTTATTCAATGTGAGGTATAAAAACATCATCAGTATCACGGTGAAAGACTATTTATTTTACAATTACAATCTCTTGGTAATCTCAATCGGATTATATATCACATAAAAAGATTTTGCTCTTCTACTCAATTTATAATATTATTAAATTAAAATGTTTTATGACATAGATATATGAATGACTCAAAGAATTGTAAATAGTTAAGAATAGTGAGTTTACTTCTGCTATATTTACTGTAATTAGCACACAATTTTAGTGTTAAATTGTTTAAAAAACAAAATTTCATATGAAAATTACCAAAATGTTTGAAATTAGCATACAGTTATGTAACATGAATATTTTAAAGTGCAAAATATGTTGTGGTAACAAAACTATTTAAAATTTAAAACTTTAATTATAGAAATCCAAATAATTAATTGTACTTTAAATATTTTGTAATTTTTAACTTGGTTGTGTGAACTTTACATTGTTATAATGTCCTCGAAATCACAGTTGGATATTTTAGCAACATGTTTTTGATTTAGGTAAAAATCTTCAATTTCACATTCAAGTTCTTTTATTGTACACACATCAAGATATTACATAGGTAATGTAATACTTTTCAAGAAAATGAGATTATTTAATTTATGAATATTGTAATTACTTACCTAAAATGGACACTGTCAGATCCAAATATTTTTTTTAATTATGATCTCTCCTATTGGCTTCAACTGTGCAAAAAGGTGAATTTTATGCACCATTTCCTTGATTCGAATTTAGAATTTGATGGTATGTAGATATACTCTGTGTTTAGAGTTTGTGAAGAATAATACATAAAAATTATAAAATAATGTGTTATAATCTTATAGTGAACTCACTTATATTTTGTAAATCTTATATTTAGCTAAGCCCAGTTAATCTGTTAGAATACCAGAAATAGTTGAAATTGTAAATGACCTTATGTTTAACCTCTGGTATGCCACGACTTTAACACTGCAGTATAACTGGATTGCGCGGATCAGTGTTCAGGTGTGCACGGGATTAATGTACCCTATTGTCACAAATGAAGAATTGTTACTATGTTTTGTGACAATTAATTTTTTTGGAATAGTGAAAGACTATCTTAGCATCACTAACTTATAAAACCTATTGTTCTACAGGGCAGCGTTCAGTAGAAGCTTTTGCAGAATTTATTAAAAAACAACTAACTGATTCCATTACTACATTTGGGTCACTTAAAGAGCTACACAATTTAAGTGAGGAGAAGAGACATATTATTGGTTACATGGACAGAAGAGATCAACCTGAATATGAAATGTTGAGAAAGGTTGCAGCTAACTTAAAAGATGAATGTCTGTTTCATGTAGGATTTGGTGATGCTTCACAACAAATGCATCCACCAGGTAAGGTACAGTTGTTTTTTTTTAATAAATGGTTTTGCACTGTTTGTTATCTAACTCAGACTCTAATTTAAATCACTGTTTATTGTCTGGACTGTTAGGGGCTGGAATTTTAACTCAGTTTGTCATTTCTGCTTTATTCATGGGCAGGTCTATGCAACTTGACAAAATTGTAGCCAATTTTGTGTCAAAACGCCTGGGTTGGTGGCTCGTCCAGGTAGTTTCCAACTACTTCTTGAAGTTGCTGAAGGCAATGTAGTATAATATGTTACGCAGGGGTGGGCGGACCGGGCGGTCGTCCAGGGCGGCATATTTTTGGGGGCGGCAAACAAATTTTAAAGAACAGCAAATTTTAAAATATGAATAAAATAATAAAATCATGATATGAATGTGAACGGTAAAATTTTCTGTATCACCATTTTCATAAAGAACACGCCTAAGAATATGTACGTTAGTGCCGCCGATATCGCCCAGGGTGGCAAAGTCCCTAGGGCCGAGTCTGATGTTACATAACATGTTATGTTATATTATTATGTTTTAATGTGTACAACCTGTTATATAACATTTTATGTTTTATTATTTAAACAAATTTAAAAAATAATATATTCCTTGCTTTGATATTTATATTAGAAAAAAAAATTGTCAATTAAACTTTTCTGCAAAAAATTGCTTATGCTATCTCAAGTTTTATCTAACAAGAAGCCAAATAGCTTCTTTCTAAATCCTTTCAGAGGCAGGGATGTAAGATTAGCAGAAATTCAGCTATTTATATAAATTGACATACAATAATCATTTTTATAAATAAATAAAAATATTTGCACACTACAATGTGGGAGAATATGTTGTAACAACTTCGTAATTCAGTGATTTTGATTTCATTTCAAATATTAAGTTTTGCATTAGACAAATGCAATTTTTACTATTTCTGAAATGTGAAATTCCTAAAATTTCGGTGTTTATTTTAAACAGGTACACATACAGTCAAAATGTGCAATAAGCATATTATTAAAGGTTTACAAGAATGTAACTGATTAAAACTACATATTACTTAAGTACACTTATTTTGAGAACTAGGGATTCTAATCAAATGAACTGAATAACCAAAATCAGGCATGCCATATTGTAGAACTGAGAAAAAATATCCATGACAAGCTAAAAGGGCCGCATTCAAGTTTACCACTTCTCTTATTCTTCTCAATAGATACATAAATTTAACAATTATATTACAAAGAGAGTCATTATGATATTTTCAATTACTATAATTACTTACAATTATTTGTAGTGTATTGTACTCTACATTCTTTCCGTTTATGTTGTACAGTAAAGGATTAATAATAACTAAGAACCATTTTCAGTATTACATATTTTTTTATTTATTAAGCTTACACCAGTGGCTTAGCATGGTACCATTTAATATATTTTTGGACATTAAAAATTCCAATTTATTTAAACCTCTTAATCTTTACAATGATAAAAAACTGATTATAATGTGTTCAATATTTTTATAGTTCACCTTAACACGGACAAACTAGGTTACAAGAAATGTAATAACATATTTTTATTTCTTTCAGGTATCTTTGTTACTTATCCCATTATATGCATTTAGAACTTTGTTGGTAGAGGTGTTACATAGATAGGCTCGGCCTTTATTTGTGATAGAACAGGCATTTGTGGGATGCACATTGATATCTTTGTTCTGGTTTAGGTCTAACAAACATACACACTTCACGTCAAGTTTCTTTGTGATATAGACAGGGGGGATCGAGTGACCAGTGCTACAATTCCTGCAGACTTCCTTAACATCCTCTACATTCATTACTTTTTTCTTTAAAAACACCAGCGAGACTTTTGCCCTAATATTTGGTTGTCAACCTTGGTTTCACTGGGTAGTTATAACTGTCCTTGTTAGCATTGTATATATTTTTTTGATAGCTGTGTTGTGAATGAATTATTCGCCGTCGCCCGTTTCTGCCATATGGCCGATCTAACCAGCAACATTACATAACATTTACACCAACACTCAATCCACCTCCTCTATCTGATCTCACTATTGCAAATGCGAACAATATTATATAAGCATAAATACTGCGTTCCTTGGGTGAACTACGATAAGATACGTGTGAGTCCTGGTTTCCAGAGAAGAATATAAGCCAACTGTTTTTCTAATGAGCAGCTTTTATAGGGTAATTTGTATCTAACAATGTGACTAAAGCTAGATTAGCGATGCACAATTATCATAATTTAGGTGTCTTTAGACAATATGTATTTCTTTCGTTAGGATATTGACTGCATGTTGGCCTTCCGGTGTCCCAAAAAAAGATATCTATTATGAGAATAATACCTATTATTATATCGGATGTATTTTTTTTTTAGCTATGTGTAGTCAGATTTTGCTTTACAAATTTACTAATATTACATATTAGAATCTGCTTAACCTAATATTATTTTAAATAATTCCAGGTCAGCCTATTGTAGTATTTAGAACTGACAAGAAGACATCAACCGAACCTGATGAAACATACACTGGATCATTACTTAATTTTGATGAACTGTATAGTTGGGTGCAAGAAAAGTGCATACCTTTAGTTCGAGAAATAACATTTGAGAATGCTGAAGAGCTGACTGAGGAAGGTCTTCCATTTTTGATCTTGTTCCATCATCCGACTGACACAGATAGTATTAAGAGATATAAAGAAATCATAAGCAGAGAATTGGTTTCTGAAAAACGTAAGTATTTTTTTAATTTTAGTAAAACGTATGTATTTTTCAAATTGTGCGCTTCGTGCAATTCCTTTGTCTATTGGGTGTACATGTAAATAGACCCTTTAACATTACTGGTATGCACTTACAAAAAAAAAACATTACTTTTTGTGTTGTAAAAAAAAAAATTTTTTTTTATTAATTTTTTGAGTTGTATTTAAAATTTCAAGTTTTTTCTAAAATTTCGCAATATAGCAACTGGACCGTGATTTTAAATGTCTCATATTTTTGTTTTATTTTAAAATTTGATTAAAAATTTAAACTATTATTTTTGACATTTTAAAAATGGTACAGATACATACTTACTCGAACACATAAACTATTGTTATGACTTTTTTTATACAAGAGGATGCAAACAAGCAAATGGGTCACCTGATGGAAAGTAATCACCACCGTGCACGGACATCCACAGACCACAGCACCAGGAGTATCACAGATGCGTTCCCAAAACTAAGATAGTAACGCACCATGGTGTTTATGATCGGAGGTTGCCACTTACCATAAGTACTCAGGAGCATCTTGCTTGTTTGCTATTCTATGATATAAAAAAAGAAATAAAATAGACAATCCTACGTTCACTTCATTCAGGCCTGGGCCTTCTAATTTCAATCACTAGATTCAGTTTTTGCAAAACTGTCGTTAATTATTCTCCTTTGATTATAGGTACTTATTTTATTTAAAAATACTTAATTTAAGTAACACAGGTACTGACATAAAAGGTAACTTCTTGAAGAATTTCGCAATTGTGCTCTGAGCCTAAAATATATATTTTTTCATACTTTGTTTTATTTTCTATTACAAGTTGTTTTAATTAAAATTACTGAAAAATCGATGTCTAAAACAATACGGCTTGATTTATTACTATTCAGATTGTTTCGAATTTAATGTCCTTTTCTACTAGAAATTTCTGGATTGGTCACAATGGTTATTGACTATTGTGACCATTGATAAGTGTGTTGTTACTGTGATAATTAAAAAATGTGCTTATCGTAAATAATACTTGTAACATAAGGCTTCGAAAATAATAGTGCTATTATGTGAAATGAAGTGAAACGTGAAATTTGTAGATTATTTTCATATTTTCTATAAATTTTAAAGAAAGAAAAAATTTCGCCCCAGACAGGATTTGAACCTGTAACCTTTCGTCTCAAGCCGACGAATGCTCTAACCAATTGAGCTACTGAGAATTCAAGTCCCGTGGCGAAATTTTTAATTCCTTTCTAACCCGTTAACGCGGGAAAATATTTTCATATTGTTGCTTATTTAAAAGGTTAGTATGATTGACTTTGTAACGAGTTGAAAAAATCTTTCTTACATTTACATATCTTCGGCATTCCTGACCGCGAAAATGCAAGGCAATATCCCACTATCTCCATTGGGAATCTCCCTTGATGGAGATAGTGGGAAAAGAATTCCTACTTTCCCTATTAGTCTTCTTGCAGAATTACCACTTGTAAATAATAAGAAATAGACTCTGTACATCTCATTATCCCCTTTAGTATTTTTTTGCACGTTAACTCAAGTCATTAATTGACTTAGCATTGAATAAAACGGTTACTATTTTAAAATTCAAATTATACGATTTTATGAACAATTACTGTAAATTTTCAATTTTGGAATAGGTTAGTCATGCATGTGTAGCTTAGCTAGGTGTACACAGTCTATTATTAGCTATTGTTATCATTAATATCAAAACAAATAATAACAATTTCCCAAACTAAATAAATTACAACACTTAATTTCTCAAACTAAACATTATCCGATATAGAAGTATATCTCTCAGATCGAAGATCTTGTGACTATTGCTTAGAAGAAACAGTAGATTTAGTTAATTGTTATAATAAACAGTGCACCGGGAAATATTATCAACATATTTTATAATAAAAGTTTCATCTTCTGCTTCATATAATTTACAAGTGGTAATTCTACAAAACGACTAATAGGGATAGTGAGAGCGTAATTGATTGAAAAAATATTCCCACTATCTCCATGGATCAAGACTATGGAGATAGTGAGATGCACCGCATTTTTGTCAAGACGAAGCATTTTCAATAGAAATTGCTAACTCGTCTGTATCTTTATATTTTTAAGAGCCGACAATATTATAAATGTTATAAGATTGGGAGACTGCCCAAGGCAGAGGAAAATCGAATTATAGGGTTCTTTTTTATACATATATTTAAATACTGGAGGGCGACAGATGGTTTCTGCTACAAAGAGGACCAACACTGGTAAAGTTACTTACACTTTGTTTTAACGAACTTGAAAAAAGGAGGTTCTCAATTCGGTCGGAATATTTTTTTTATGTATGTACACCGATTTCTCCGAGGTCTCTGAACTGATTTACGTATTTTTTTGTTTGTCCCGTAACAATTTGATTCAGGTAGGCCCATTAGTTTTTATTTTTTGAGCATTTATTATCTACTTTCACCTATCTGGATGTCTATTTTTATTAAATTAAATCAAATCTCACAAGTAAAGTTGATCTACTTGGGTGACTTGGTGACAAGATTACAGACACATCGGCATTCAGCAACATGCTGTAAAGATATTTAGTAAGGTTATATTATATATAGCCTATAAACATATTTACTTATGAGATTATTAAATTGTATCATATCAGCAATAAACTAAAAAGTATTAAATAAAAATAACTACGTTAAAAAAACCGACTTCAAAACTAAAAATTAAAAAATAATAAAGATTTAAGATAAATAATATTCTACCTATTATATATTAATAATTTAAGGCTTGGCACTAACTTTAACCTTTGTGGAATCAGTTACCGAGGGCGGTATTCCCAAACGATTATGACTTAGGTATCTTCAAGAAAACAGCGTACTCCTTCCTTAAAGGTCGGCAACGCGTCTGTGATACTCCTGGTGTTGCGGATGTCCGTGGGCGGAGGTGATCACTTTCCATCAGGTGACTCACTTGCTCGTTTGCCTCCTCTTCTGTAAAAAAAATGTTAGTAAATAGCACATACAAATAATTGGTAGTGTATAATTTATATTAAATCTTTATTATGTTTTAGTTTTGAAGTCGGTTTATTTATTTTTATAATTTATAGATTTTTTTTACTATTGGCATATCCTAATGTAAAAATTAGGATTACAATGTAAAATCAAAGCCAGTTTTTATCTCAGTTATTCAAGTGTTTGCAAGGCTATTTCCGATTTAATTAAAAAATATGATCTCCGAGCGAAGTAACGAGCTTATATGGCTTATATATATTGATCACATTATTTTTTAATATTTACAGAAAACATAAACTTTTTGACGGCCGATGGAGTGAGGTTTGAGCATCCTCTCCACCACCTCGGCAAGTCCACATCTGACCTGCCGTTGATAGCCATCGACTCCTTCCGGCACATGTATTTATTCCCGGACTATAAAGATATGGAAATACCCGGGAAATTGAAACAATTCTTGCAAGACTTATATTCTGGAAAACTGCACAGGTGATTTAATGGTTTACAAATGAAGTCGAAGATAATAAAACTGAGGTTCAATTACCTCCGATATTAGCTATCCGCAATGTAGCTTAGAACTAAATAACGTCAGTTTTTAAACAAAAAATCCACACTAAAATCGGTCCATTCGTTTAGTAGTTAGGATGCCACAGACAAATACAGCACGTCAAACTTTTAACAACCCTCTTTTTTCTTTGGAAGTTAGGGAACGTACCCATACTACGTGATCTATTTTTTAAGGTTTTTCGACCTCTCCCTCCCGTCTGTGACCACTCGTATTATATGCAAAGACCCATCAAGATTTTACGTAGTAATTATTGTAAAGCGTAGGCCGTAGACTCGCGTGGACTTGCTCGACAACTTCAGTAAACTACAATCTGCCCATGCCTGTTTCCAATCAGCTGACGTATCAATATACTTCTGACGTAAGTATGCCACTAGCTGTGACTTTGAGAAGCATGTAAAATTGCGCACTTCAACTGCAAATTCGAGTATATTCCGAAATTTCTATTGGAAAAATCGAGAACGTAACAAAAACCTGTCGTCTCTCCTCCCTCTCGTGACAGATCGTAGTATTTTAAAGATCT
This sequence comes from Calephelis virginiensis, assembly GCA_002245475.1. Classification (NCBI taxonomy): domain Eukaryota; kingdom Metazoa; phylum Arthropoda; class Insecta; order Lepidoptera; family Riodinidae; genus Calephelis; species Calephelis virginiensis. The sequence continues at coordinate 182,881 of NJDC01002361.1, forward strand.
CCCCTTAAACGCGTTACGTAGTATGGGTACGTTCCCTTAAGTAAGCAGACTTTTAAAAATTAAAATGAAATATTTTTTTCATCAAAGAAAGGCGAAAGGTTCCTTATATTGAGAATTACTTGTCGCCTAAAGGTGTCCAAGATGTTAATGCTGTAAGTGATTACTGAAATGGCGGTAGAAAAAGGGAGAACAATCCAGGCAGTTGCTGGACTAGATTATTCCACCAGGAGACTATGGGGTCATCGCATCCCTACGTGAAAACATTGAAAAAAAATAATACAAAAATATCAATTTAATTTTCAGAGAGTTCCACTACGGTCCAGACACTCCTCAGGTTGTGATCAACAGCGACGTCAAAGTAACGACCCCTCCAGAATCCACTTTTAAGAAACTTGCTCCCTCCAAAAACAGATACACACTACTTAGAGATGAATTATAAATAGATATTATATGTTACTCCTATTGTTGTTTCCAAGTTTAATACCAGTGAGAACAAGTAAGGGACCATCTGTAAATTATGTCACACATTATAGGGGTTGTGGGTAGGGAATAAAAATGTATTTTTGCGTGATATGCAAGAAGTGAAATTCAAAATACTCGTAACTAATTCGATATATTTGTAGGGATAACATTTATACTATAAAAAAATATAAATCACATATGCGGCCTTATCTGGAATAGAGGGGGTGTTTAAAATGTGACATTGGATTGGATATATGATCACCTGTAAAAAAGGAGGGTTAAGTCGTGAAAAACGATTAAAAGCCATATTTATAAAAGAAGAAGAAGAAGGAGAGGAGGATCCTCAAATTCGTGTGACGTAATAAATGGATGGCCCCTAAGGTCGACCAAGCCAACTAGACGAATACTTCAGGTACGTTAGTACGCAATTGCCTTTGAAATCTTACAGAGGTAGGATATAGTTAACACGCACTGGATGCGCGAACAAAGGTTTGGATTCACTATCGAAAAATCGAAAAACGATCAATATTTTTCGATATATTGCTGGACGATATCGATAGTTTTCGACAGTATCTTTATCAATTTGATATTTTTGGCAGTATCTTAATCAATTTGATATATAGTTGGAATTTTGGGTTTAAAATTAAAATAATCAAAGTTCTAATTGAGAATGTTATTGGGGTAAAAGTGGATAACGTCATGCAATAGGGACTCAATCCAGAAAATATAATCTTAAAGTAAATAAAATTTTAAAATAAGATTGTCCATGTGGATCGGTTCTATGTGGTATTTTTTTCTTTTAATAAAAAAATACCTTCGCTCCAAAGGCCTTTACTTATACATATAGTTAATGCCAATCATAGAATAGATACTTGAAGATACAAATTTCATATATTAGCATTTAGTGTTCAAAATGGCGCATATGAATGGTTATTATCTAAAATAGGTTTTAATTTTTTTTAAAGTAGGTTTTAATTTTATTTCATCTATAGTCTAATTAGAGCCATTAAATTTAAAACGTTAAGAGATTATTTACTACGAGAAACTTAATAATAAATGTTATAATGCATTACAGATCCAATTACACACAATTATTTAAAACATAAAATAATGAAAATGTTTAGACTCGAGGTTGGTCCTGTGTTTTATTTTTTTTTATTTATCGCTAGTGTTTATTTCAGTAGTAAGTTTTTGGTCATTGGTATAAAAAACATATTACAATTGAGGGACAGATAGTTGAAAACACGATTTAGTTGGCTTGGTTGTGTAGTGTAATGTCTAAATCAGGCTGTAAAAACCTATTGCTTAGTCTGTAATAGAAAACAATTTATACATTTTGTAAAGCTTGAAACGAATAAGTAAATATCATCTCGCAGGAGCGTCGCCAGCCGATGGCCTAGAGGGGGGCACGCTGATAAGGACATTGAGAAAAATATGAAACGTAGGTTAAGTCGGGAGCCTAATGCCCGCGATTTTTTGACAAGCATTTCATTTCCCGGTTAAATAGTAGCAAATTAGTAGTAAAAGTACTAGAAGAATCGATCTAAAACTATTTGCTTTATATTTATCTACTTCTGTAGAAACTCTAGGGGAGGGCAGCAGCCCCTCTTGCCCCCTCCTTGGCGATGCCCTTGCCATCTCTTAGTTATTTCTGGAACAGTTTTCTAGTTTTTAGCAATAGATAAACCACATCTCCTGTGTGATACTATGATGTTTTATGAAAAAATTCACATTTATTTTTATTCTGTTTCAAACTTCTTGTTTTTTTTAAGGCCAGGATATTCAAAATTACATATTTTTTATCTAATTTTAAACCATCAAATATGTTTAATGTAGTTCCATAAAAGTGCTAGATTAATTAAGAAGTCCAAAAACGGTAGTTACTTCGCTTAATTATAAAAAAATACGGTAACATTTAGATTTTAATACTTTTGCAGGTTTTATTGGAAATTTAATAAACTCCAAGTTACGAAAACACAGTAAAATAAGTAATGACGTTTAAAAGAAAATTGTATATGGCTATATTTTAAAAACACTTTTTTTCAAATTTTATTTTAATACTATAATACGTAATATTCTATTGCTCGACGTAGCGTCTACTGCGAAAAGCAGTCGAATATTCTAGGCCCCTAAATATTTTTTTACAGAATCTGAAAGAGTGATTGTTTTTATTACGAATTTAATCTCTCTTTCAATTGTCCTGTTTTGGCCATTAATAAAAAAAAAACATTGGGCATATAAAGTTTTTACATATTATCTGAAAAAAAAACCTGTCATATATATAACTCCTTCAAATTTTGACTCAAAATGCAGAGTAAAATTTTTCATCGGAAATATTTTGATTTATATATTTTAGATTTATTTATAACCAATATATTTGTTGTTATTAGTGGTTCCTAATCAGACGTACGGTGTACGGGAAATTAAATAAGACTACCAATTTTAAGAGTTATGCTTATGACCTGTCGCAAAACTCCATACACATACATTTTAATACAATTTTTATGGAGTAAAGGTGTTAACTGCCTGTACCTGTGTAGAAATTTAAACTTGGAATGAAGCTAAAAGATTTCAGCCGCCTCATTTATGCAGGAATTGTGACTGTTTGTTTTTAGTTATTGCGTACGCGCAACGTTTTGTTTAGATGTGATTTTTTTAATACGTTTAATATTTACAGATATAATTAATTCGAATTGTATGTTTGCCATATAAATAAATTTTTGTTGCTCGAGTTTGAGTTATATTTAACCAGCTTTGATTTTTCAAAAAGGAAGAGGTTATTAGTGCTACTAATGCCCGGTTCCTACAATCAACGAAATGTAATCCGTTAGTTTAATCATTCGTAATTTGCTGAAAAGTACCTAACGGAGCGTTTATTCACATTTTCAAAAAGTGTTTAGAGTTAACTGTCAAAAACGAGCACATGTTGTTAGCAATCTTACTAATCGTACAAAATACTACTATCCGTAATCAAAACGACTCGTTTCTTGAATATAGGAACCGGGCATAAGAAAACATAATTGGGAACCATTGCAATTGGTCTGTTACGTAACTTTTCTCAATATTTTTCATGTTATCTGAAAATAATTGTAAAATTTGTTATTTAAATTGTGTAATGTACATATATCAAAAGATAGAAACAGTAAAATAAGTTTTTTAGGATTATTTGTATTCAATCTGAAAAATCATGTCAGATAAAGTGAAGTTTATAAAACGATTTTAAATAGGACATTCTCATTTTGAGCTGTACTTTTATGATTGCTCTCCAATTTTGTAGTAATGAACAATGGTTAATCCCTCCTCTTGTATTTTCCTCATTTTCGACATTTCGTCATTTTCGACGAGATTTTTGACATCTCGAAACCGTAAGTCGGAAATTGTTCGTTTTTCGATATTTTCGGTGAGATGTCAATCATTCATTTGACAGTTCCTGCATTTTTTTGTGGTAAATTTCACACAAAAAAACATGCCATAGGTAAAGAGCATTTTCTTATATCTTAAGTGCATTTTTAGGTTCGTCCCTATCTTCGTTCCTTCCCGGAAAGATAACCTTAATACCATTAAATTTTCACCATTTCCAAATAACACTTTCATTAACATTTTTAATTATTTATACGGGATACTCACTATCTATTTTTATTTTATTTGCCGATATTTCGGCCTAGTTGCATAGGCCGTGGTATATAAATACTACGTAATAAGAGGCGGGACTTCCATAGATACATAGCAAAGCTGAATTTCGTATGAAGTTTACTTGAAAAGGTATAACCCGTTTAATTTGAAAGTAAGTCTAAAGGCATTCAGATATATGGCAACTAGTGTCATATGATTTGGGCGAATAAAAAACATAGAAAATTTATTTTTTTATATGAAAGTTGCGCCAAACTGGTGGTCACGACGGGACTGCGGCAGCGAGCTGTAACTTTTGACAGGAGGATGTACTGACACATGAGCCTGTCAACCCTCCGTCTAATTCTTCTTTCTTGAACGTCCTTGTCACTGTCATTTCTGGGCACTATATCGCGACACACAACACCTATGTCCCTAAACTTTACGGCATTTTTTGTATGTTTAGCCCGGCACCGACCAACATTTGGTTCCCACGCCTGGGCCAACTTAAAACCGTCTTCCCTATTAAAATTATTTGGCGTGTTTGGAATTTTAATATCTTCACGTACAAGGCGAGGAATATAGTGGGATTCTGTCGAAACTATTTGTTGTTTATGTAGTTCTATCCAATATAGTTTGTCCGCCTCGTTGGTCGAGTGGCTAGCATACACGCCTAACTACATCGACCAACCACGTGGCTCGGGTTCTATTCCAGACGGGGGCAGGCATTTGTGTGAAGAACATTTAGATGTCTGCATTTCCGGGTCTGGGTGTTTACTAAATATATTCTGTTATCTATTTTTAAATATTTCTATGTATTAGTGTCGTTGGCTAACACCCATAACACATAATTTGCTTACTTTGGGATTAGATTCAATTTGTGTGACTTGTCCAGGGATATTTATATTGACGTCGTGATCGTATCGTGTTATATCGTGAGTATCTCGTATAAATAATTAAACATTTTAAAATCATATAACGCTTTCATATTTTATGTAACATAATATAATAACCTATTTCAGAACCTTCTTATTAATTTTATTTGGTAACATTAATCTTGATAGAATTCCAAAACCAGAAAATGCTTAAATTTTTTTTAATATAAGGCTAACTGTTTAATTATTTTATTACTTTGGTCAATCGGTTTCGCTATTTTCAGCATTATTGAGGTACTAAAAACTTCAAAAAATTGGTTTAAGTGAATTGAACTTCACCAACAACCTACAAAAACTATGTAGCCCCCTTTGCGTTTACTGGACTGGATTTGCAGTACATTTATAGTATTTGTATATACTCGGCACAACTTTATTAGTATTAGAAAAAGACGCGAAAGCGTAATATTAACCTTCTTTGTGAAAGTTAACTTTAAACGAACGTATCCAATATAAGTACTCCTTGGTATTTTTTTGAACGGATAGAATATAATTTCTCAGATATGACAGTAGTTTATTTTAAATCAATTTATACAAACATTGTATTTATATAAAAGATATTTAACAAGATTCTTTTCCTGCGTTTTATAACATTCCTAGGTCCAAGTCTATTGTAGATATCTTAATATCTTTTCTATTTATTAACAGAATGTGTACAAAATGATGTATGTTTTGTGACGTGTGCTATAAATAAACATTTTGATTATTACAATTATTGTTTTGTATTATTTTATTGGTCTGGTAATAGCACAGGATCCAAAGACTACGTTCCTATATACTATGACCAGACCAAAAGGAACGACAAAAGACTACGTTTCCATAGACCAGGACCAGACTAAATGGCTAGACCATAGAATAAAATTTGCGTATGCTTTAAATCTTTTCTTTTTTGGTATGAGACAGCAAACACGCAGGCGACTTCCTGATGGTAAGAGCTAACGGTCTACTATAGATACCATAGCTTTACTGTTGCCTCTTATGTTGCATTTTTTTTTATTGCTAATCTCTTGCTAACCTCGCGCCTTTCACAACTTCACCGAACTTGGTGGGTGAGCAGATTTGAGCACTCTGCCTCTACTTCGTCCCACGTAAAAAATCGCCGAATTGGGTTCGACGACTATTACCTTTTTTTGAATGATTAACATGTTGCTAACCTCGCGGTTTTTACAACTTTATCGGGCTATGTGGGCTTCCTTTATGGAGAGTTACTTTACAGAGTGTTGAGCCCGAGACATCATTATTTAAATGGATTGGTGTGTTCTCTCTTCAGCAACAAGGGCTGTCTCCCGGGAGAGCGAACGACCTTTTGCTGCATTCGGGTTGCTGGGTGGGTTGATTAGAGTGGTAGGCGCCTAGCGAAAGATAGTTCTTTGTCGCCGAAACTAGCGGCTATGGTATAGCGTGATGTGTGAGTTTTTGTTAGGATTGGGCGTTGGCGGGATCAGGTATAAGTGACGGGGTCTCCTACGGTTTGTGAGGACGTTCTGCCAGCCGATGTTGAACACGCGGGTGCTAGCACCAAGGTGGGCAGACGTTATTTCAAAGTAGCGTTTTGATAGCTCTTTGAAATGCTGATCTGTTATGGGTAAATCAAGATTGCAATTCAAGTCCACGTTGCGTAGGTACGTAACACGGGCAACCGGTGTCAGTACGCATGAACATATTTCGAATGACTTATAGTTTCTTAAGGTGGGTCGGGAAGTGGGTGGGAACTAAAATATAAACAAGAGTTTTGTGTCACTTTGTTACGAATTTACAGTGTACTTGTTTTGTTTACCTACTTTTAATAATAAAGTATAGACGGGGTAATCGTAGGGTCGTAATATGTGATATGTCGTAATATGTAATATGTGTGTCGATAGTTACACCTAGGTATTTTTTGTACATTGGATTGGACTCTGTCAAACATTTTGATGGTTCTCGTATTACCGTTAGGCTTATAACCTAGTTTAAAGGGCACCACTGCACTTTTGTCGGGGTTTATACGCAACTTCCTGAACCAGTCGCCCAAAAGCGTGGTCTCGTTGTGTAAAATATTGCCTATTTGTTTTCTACATCGGTGGGATGCATATAGTGGCGTGTCGTCCGCGAATAAGGCTACGTGGACGTTCGGTGGTCGGTATACGTCGTTCGTGTAGAGGGTGTACAGAAAAGCTGAGAATGCAGAGCCCTGCGGCACTACCGCCTACTCCTCGAAAGAGTAGGTACCTTCCACACGAAATCTGAATTTGCGATTCGACAAGCGATACATGTAGTCGCGTATGGGGGGTACTACTTAGTCAGTTTGGCACGCCCATTTCGTAGAGCTTATAGATTAGGCTGTCGTGCCAGACCTTGTCGACCATTGTGGTCTGCCACATCGAAGATTTTTAATGTTGTATAATTTACGTTTGTGTACAAAACCAACAACAAACCCCTTCACAAATCCAAACAGCTGGATGGTTTTTGACATGTAAAGTTTCTTTGAATTCGCCAGAAATGTGTTAGTGACATGATAGTATTTAAATTTTCAAAATTGCGCCCCCAAGGGGAAAAAAGGGGGCTATTTTTTCGTACCACAGCATTATGGGCATTAAATGAAAGCTAGTAAAAGACAATTAAAAAAAATATAGGTATCATATTATGTTTATTAGTGGTTATTTTTGCAGGCAGGTTTTAATTTTGTTTTCAAATCACTGCTTATTTTATTCTAAACTAGATGTCTAACCGCGATTTTGTCAGCGTAGAATAGTGAGGCACTCCAGACAGCAGCTTTGCAACCTGATTCTCCTTCTATAAGCCTTTGGGATTGTTTTAAAAGAAGCAAGTTCTATTAACTCGGGTCTTTAACTTTATGCATAAAATTTCATAAAAATCAGTCCAACGGTTTAGTCGTAAAAGCGTAACAGACAGACAGACTTTCAAATATAATTATAATTTAAGGATACTGTGTGTTGAAAGATAGGTCTCGTCAAAAAATCTAATACGGTAGAGTATGGTACGGTACCTACAGTAGACTAAGAAATGTATTGTGACGGTAGATACATAGTATTGTTTATGAGATTAGTAGAAAACCGAGCAAATGGATTTTCTGATTGATAGAAATATCTATAGATATTATAGATGAAGAGGACCTGAAGTTGTGATGTTGATTTAATGTTGGCAAGCACTGACGTCACAAAGGCTTGGATATTTATTGCGGTGGTACTAGTTCAGGTGTGTTGCTTCGAAACTACCTCTTTATTGTAATACAGTGTGTTGAGTGTAAGTTTCGCACGAACTTACTTAAGGGGCCATGTATGCTAAAATACGTCAGCAATATGCTGTTTTTTTCATACAAAGCAATTATGGATCTTGGCGACAAAAATACACAAGATTAACATTAATATGCTTTATCAGACTAGTGTTTCCAAAACACGATTCATTTCACTTTGCTCGATAGAAAAAAATCAAAAAGTTAACCCTTTTTTGAAAGCAAAACCTATCTCTCTAATTCAATTATGAAAATATCGACACCAGATTTAACATAAACATAGATAAGTATTATATCTAAAAGGTAACTGTTTCAGTTTTTATATTTTTTTTCAAATTACTTTTATAGTGTCAAAAATAGTGATTTGGCGCTTAAGACATTTACTTTAGAGCGCAATATTTCATAGTAATCATGGAACGGGGGAGTGCGCTGATTGGCTCTTCTGGCTGACTAAGTATGGGACCTTAACTACCGCGTTTACGTTTGGACGATCCAAATATGTCTATGGAATCATTTATTTGTTTCAACTATCCGCTAGAGGCGCTGACAATAAATCTATACATTTAGGTCATTAAACGTAAACGCGATAGTAAAGTAAATCATTTCAAAAACTCACACTTGGCACACAGTTCGTTGTTTTTAAATAATGCTCATATTTTTTACAAGCTTTTATTTAATTTTCCATATTGCCTACACGTTGTATGTTTGTTTGAGTGGAATGTTGCAAATTGAATTTGGTTCACATGCTGGTTACCGATTAAGCTGAAATTGTGCGTGCTTGTGTTATGTTTAAATCGAATGACAGTAGTAAATTAAGGAACTGATCATCATCATATGGTTATATTATAAAACTCAGAAGATGGCCATAGGAAATCCTAAACTCCCAACATTATCCTTGTGTTAACTTATTTGATACGTCTTAAAAACACATTTCAAGTCTACTGCCGTGAATAGGTTTCACAAATAAAAGATTATTATAAAAATATCTTTTTTGTTAAAAACTTATTGTAGTTACAAGTTTTATCAGATAAAAAAACGTAAGAATAAAAGTATCTAATTAAGATTGGCGTCAAAAGTGTCATTAGCAGATTCGGAATCACTTGTTAAACAAACTTTGAAATATCGTTTTTCATTTATAGGTCTATGTCATGTCTTTGCAGAGTATCGTTTGAAGCTACCGCTGCACCGCAGGGTGTCTACTCCGAACTACGTTTGCCTTTTTTTGTCTGTGATTTGAAGATCAAAGTTCTGTCCATGTCTTTTGTCATTATGTTTGACATATTAGAAACTGTTACCCGCGCTTTTGCTTGTGTAATCTCCCACATATCAGTATTAAAGCGATTCTGATAAAATATTTTGCTATCTTTTAAACTTAAGCATTTCATATTAAGGTACCTACTAATTATTAGATAGGTTATTACCGGTTCCGTGAAGACCGCCATTACTGAAATATATTGTTGTAACTAGCTGATCCGGCAAACGTTTTTTGCCATATAAGTAACTAATTAAATGACGATTGATCAGTTATCGACCCGGGATAAAAAATAACTATTAAAAATTAGGGGTTGGTGATAAAAGGGTGAAAATTTAGGGTTGTATGTACTTTTATATGCTGTATCATAAAAAATTAAAACAAAAAATGTTGTCTGAAAATTGCAAAAAAAAATTAGGGGTGGACCACCCTTAACATTTAGGGGGATGAAAAATAGATGTTGGCCGATTCTCATAGATACCGGATAAGCACAAAAAATTTCATCAAAATCGGTCTAGCCGTTTCGGAGGAGTATGGCAACGAAAACTGTGACACGAGAATTATAAATTTTATATATTAGATTAAACTAGGAAATAAATCAAATACGCGTATTTAGATTTTCTTGTAGGCACTCGACATTTCAACGAAGTTGCATTTGTTGTGGTCACTTACTACTTAGAGATAGTGTATCTACCACGACATTACCCTGGTGTCATGTATGTTCAGAACATTACAACTGAAAGTGAATAGGTTAGTACAATTCCACTTTCTTATTCACTCTACTCTCTACTTTAGATAAGGACTAAGTTTTTACTTTACGAAGCTTTCATAATAGCAAGCTTTCAAGGCAATTAGTAATTAAAAAATGTAGTTACGACTCATTGACCTCTACATAACATATCTATGTTACGAGCTGACTGGAGCTGCGAGATCTTCTACAAACATCAGAGTGGTATTCCTAACGTGACCAATTCTCTTTCGGCTCAAAACGGGACACCAATTTTCTCATCAATTAACAATTGCCTAATATACTATAGTACGACACGATACTTTTTTTTTACGATAAATAAATGTGTTTTTAACGGAGAAAATTTAAATTACTGTCAATAATAAAAAATATGTTTATTAATTATTATTACCTACGTGATACGCACAGACGGTCGCACATACTAGATAATACTTGAATTTCAATTTGAGACACCCCAGTATACAACCGAAAAACGGGACGGTCCCGTTCAAAACAGGACGTCTGGTCACATTAGGTATTCCGTCAACCAACCTAGTGTAATATCCGTTATCATGAGTTAGCCTAAACGCAAACCTGAGTGTAGATATATTCAGATTTCGGGGCGGGCTCTTTCGGTTTAATTTTTGCAACTAGATTTCTGACAGATGACCGACTTTCGACAATAATTTATAACCATCTTCCCTGTTGTAAATTTTACGTTATTTATTAAGTTTAAGTTCAGCAGCGTAGCAATGTGTTATGATATAAGGGATGTTATTATTTTATATACTTCTTTATTACGAGTATAAAATAAAGATTTTTGGTGTTTCACAAAGTCATAACATTTTTTAAAGTTTGAGTTTCTTTCGCCGGATCTTCGATACCGATCCGGTGGGAGTTTAATAAAATGTCGACTCGCCCAATTACCTCTTGTATGATCCATGTAAATAAAAATTGGTCTGATTTTGATTCTCTCGTTTGGAAAAATGGTAACGTTTGATAGGTAAACCTAAAGACAGTGGAATTGGAGGCCATTATTAGTCCCAGCTGCCAAAATGTGCCTCGCAGTTGTTAACTTGTTGCCTGTTGATTTTTCACAGCTGTTTGTTTCTTCACCCTTTCAGCTGTAGACGTTTGCCTTTTGCCGTTGTCTATACTTCTATACTAATATCATAAAGAGGAAATGTTTGATTTTTTGTTTGTTTGTTTGAAATGAATAGACTCCGAAACTACTGAACCGATATCATAAATTCTTTCACCTTTAGAATGCTACATTATCCCTGAGTGGCATAGGCTTTGTTTCATCAAAATCGGTGCAGTAGAAGCCAAGTTACGCAGGCGAAGCTGCGTGAAACTGCTAGTATATTATAAAAATGAAAAATAATTCAAACATTTTTTCTCGAAAATGGGAGACAAAAAAGTTAAAAATGAACGACACTTGCCAGTTTTATCAGAGTTTTTACACAATTCGCTACTGTTCCACTTGACAAGGGAATTTAGTGCGAACTGCGAACTTATTCCTTTGTAAAGGAACAGGTGCTTTTGGTGATCTTGTTACACTTGACAATAGGGCTGCCACTCGTATTTTATATTAGAATATTGTTCCCATTTTCATGTAGGAATACTTTATAAGTCATAATGTAGGGCACCAATAAAGTACGCTATAACACTCTATTTACCTACATGAAAGTGATTGTTATTGGCTCAGTACTGAATATGAACTTATGAGTACTTACGAAATGGTCCAACGGGAAATCTGCAGCCACGAAATTTGGAACAAAGATTGCCTCAAAAATTTCATTTTAAAGATAAATAAATAAATAATCTTTTTTATGCTGTTTGTTTTATTTTTGTTCTACAAAATATAAAAATACTTTATTCGTCCTGCCAAAATGTAGCAACCCTAATTGACAATAAGAGATCTTTACTCCTTTATAGAGAGTGCTAAAAGCGGAATTCCGATCAGATAATAGCGTCTTCTATGCAAGTGCAACATAAAACGTATTTGAAATAGAATACTTCATTTTGTTTTTTTTTTTTTTGTATTTTTAAACTAAAGCTTCCGTCTGCGACTTTGTATGGACAAAGCCAACAGTTTTTACGCAAAGTTATCTGAATTTTTATGGGGAATATTTTATTCTCACAGATTGGTTTTTGTGTAAATTTCCAGTCAAGATAGAGGCACAGATCTTCAACTACGTGAATATGTATTAAGGGCCCATACTTAGTCAGCCAGAAGAGCCAATCAGCGCACTCCCCCGTTCCATGATTACTATGAAATATTAAAAATCTCTCTAAAGTAAATGTCGTAAGCGCTAAATCACTATTTTTGACACTATAAAAGTAATTTGAAAAAAAATATAAAAACTGAAACAGTTATCTTTTAGGTATAATACTTATCTATGTTTATGTTAAATCTGGTGTCGATATTTTCATAATTGAAGTAGACAGATGGGTTTTGCTTTCAAAAAAGGGTTAACTTTTTGATTTTTTTCTATCGAGCAAAGTGAAATGAATCGTGTTTTGGAAACTCTAGTCTTATAAAGCATATTAATGTTAATCTTGTGTATTTTTGTCGCCAAGATCCATAATTGCTTTGTATGAAAAAAACAGTATATTGCTGACGTATTTTAGCATACATGGCCCCTTAAGCTCACTTTTCACTATCGTTTACTTATAGCTACCACATTCCTATATTTTTTTATCCATTAATGTAAATGCTCGCTATTGTCGTATTAATTTTGAAGAAATGTGGCTGTGATCGTGATTTACTGCAGTTTTGATCAATCCAAACAGTTTGAAATGGATTCAATTTACTCAGTAATCTTCATTAACATTCTTGGCGTAGATATGTTTATTATTCATTCCTCGGAACTTAAACGATGCTTGAATTTTATTCACGCGGGAGCAGTCGTTTGTGATATGTTTGTATATTTCTGATGCGGGCAAGAATAGGTTCTAGGTACCGATTAATTTAATTAATTTTGCTATTTACGTGTACAAATAATATATACTTTTCTTCAATGATACTTTGCTCATGGGTATGGCTAAAAATATCTACTAAATTAAGATATGTTACTAATTTTCCTAAAAATCCTTTAGCTCAGTTTCTTTCGAAACATATAACGCGGGCTCATTGAAATTTTATGCGAATTACGCATGAATTTTTGTGTAGGTGTATCTTATATCGGTGACCAACATCCAAATGTCATTTTATTACTTTACGATCGATCAATTTGTGTGAGATATATAATAAAGATTGATGTTAATTTTTCAAAAAAGAGTGGTTGTTTTACTACAATAAAAAAATCTTCTTCACGCACATATCCCCGAAGATGTAGGCAGAGGCACAACTAGGGCACCCACGTTTAGCTGAAGACACTAACGGCCAATGTTAATAATGTATCTCAATCTAATGGATTTCAAGCAATCTAGATAGCTGCGTATCCGGCGGCCTATCCCATACCTAATTGCCATATTTATTCTGTCCACATGGATCAAAATATCAGTCTTGGACAGCAAGATTTGGATTACGATTGATTATTAATATTGGCCGTAAGTCTCCCAATGTGATAGGTGGCAAGCCTATCGCCAACCGGGCACATATCCAATCCCGAGCAACGCTTTTTTTTAATCAGAAAATTGAAAAAACCCAATTTTCTTTTTGTTGCCCGACCCGGGATTCGAACCCGATACCTCATGCAGTCAAGTCCAACTGAGCTGCTAGACCATAGGCGATACTACAATAATTGGGAGAAAGATCGGCGCACTATGGTCATAAAGCTTTCATCGGAACATGGGTGCCAGTCGGTCTCAATGGGCGCAACCCGACACCATGTCGGTACTTTGTACAATCCGCCACAAAGGTATTTAAGGCGCTGCCAAAAGACAGGAAGTGAAGGACAACGCTCGATAGAACTAATTACCCGCCCTCGATATATGAAACCTATAATTTGTGTAAAATATCCGAGATCGAACGGAAGTTAGATTCACCTTTTATCTAAAAACTTCATTATTGATGGGGATTATGCACATTAAATGAATAAACCAGACTGCAGATTAAGCTGTTTATTGGTGGAAGAATTTTAACTTACGCAAATTAATGAAATAATAAAAAATCATCTGACAAGGTAGAGTAAGGTCTGTAGAGTTTCGCAGCGACAGCGATTGGTACCACCGCCTTATCTATTCCTGCCGCCAGAACGTCAGTGCTTGCCGTTGACGTGTACCAGTTTTTGTGTAGGTGTATCTTATATCGGTGACCAACATCCAAATATCATTTTTATTACTTTACGATCGATCAATTTAATTAATGAAATAATAAAAAATCATCTGACAAGGTGGTAGTTTCGCAGCGACAGAGATTGGTACCACCGCCTTATCTATTCCTGCCGCCAGAACGTCAGTGCTTGCCGTGTACCAGTTCGGAGGATAAGGTAGCCGGTAAACTTACTTTTTGCTTGAGGCCTAACATCCCGGCCTCAGGTTGGCAACGCACTATTACTTTGGTTTTCTTGCCATCAGGAAATCTGTACTTGTTCGCGTTCCAATATCATAAAAAACAGTCATCTCTATGGCCTAATGTGGTATTGGCGTCGACTGCTTAAGGTCTCGGGTTCGATGTTTGGGTCGGGCAACTTCAAATGTTCATATTTTTAATGAAGAAACATAAGTGGGAAATGTAAAAGGCGTATCTTTATCTATAGATATATTATATTATAAATTATATTATTAATATTGGCCATTAATGTTCCAGTTAGATTAGCGCCCGACCTTTACAACATTAAGGCAGAGCGTATAACCATCAGAAAATCTTTCTTCTTATTAAGCCTTGTAATCCCACTAAAACATTAGGTACTTACCTACCTTTTTCCAGAAACACAAAGCTATAGTAGTACTATTTAAATTATGCGCTTCTGCTTTAAACTTCTTCCTATTTTTACACTTTATACTTTTATTCTTAAGTTAGCTGATCTAATCTAAATTTAAGCGAAATGATTAATTATGTAATAACAACTCTACAAAATTAAAAATACATTCGGATTTCCGAAGGTTGACGAATACAGCCGAAGCGCATAATTTAAATAGCACTACTATACCATATTACCAACTTTAATTATAAAGAAAAGGAACCCATGATCACAATTGCAACTGTCGACAGCTTTATACTGAATAAAAGAAAAACTACCGGTTTTAAAATTCTGTAGCCATTTGTATCACTTGTTAAGCTAAAGTCATCCTGGTGTGCTACTGTCTGAAACCTACCAACAATGACCACATGCGGGGAACAATACTACTGCTAATGCTCTATGATCGTTATACTCACCCAATAAATCAGGACTACTGTGTTTTTGTCCACTTGTCTCAGAGACATGTCGGCCTCGGAAACACAAGTGTCCCAAGCGGCTTCTTTGTAAGATCACTATTATTTCTAGTGATGATATATTTGGTATTTGAAAATATCTATTAACTAGCTGTGCCGACCATTGTGTTACCTACGAATATTGAATCAAATGAAAGTTATGTAATTAATAGTCTCGCTAAGTTTTTTAATTTCTCTAATACTTCAATAAGCTTAGATATAATATTTCGTCTTCAAAGAAATATTTTCCTGAAAAAAAAAATTTACGCCCATATCCCCGAAGAGGTAGTCAGAGGCACAACCAGGGCACCGACTAGTCGAAAAATAACATAAAAAAGAATGTGTGTACCTATTATATACCTACGTACGTAAGAGGTTTAGCGTAACTATTCAAAAATGACAAATGACTACCAATGTTGGTATCACTTTTTTTAAAGAAAAAAAATAAGTATCGTCACGCCCATATCAACGAATATTAAGACAAAGGCACTACCAGGGCACCCACGACTAACCGAAGACACTAAGTCCCACAATGTGATATGTCATATGAGGCAAGCTTATGACAAACTGTACACTCATTGATTGATTCTTTAGCGTTGCGTAGAGATGTTGGGTCACTCAGTGTTCTCTACCGCATTTATCATGGGGAATGCTCTGAGGAGTTGTTTGGTTTAATTCCAGCCGATGATTTCCACCTTCGGACATCGCGTCAGAGCTTAAGGTATCATTCCCATCATCTCGATGCGTGGCGGTCTACAACTGTGCGATTCCGAAGACATTTTTTACCCCGTATAACACCTTTGTGGAATCAGTTACCGAGGGCGGTATTTCCAAACGATTATTACTTAGGAACCTTCAAGAAAAGAGCGTACTTATTCCTTGAAGGTCGGCAACGCATCTGTGATACTCCTGATGTTGCGGATGTCCGTGGGCGGAGGTGATCACTTTCCATCAGGTGACCCAGTTGCTCGTTTGCCGCCTCTTCTATAAAAAAAAAACCACATCCAATCCCGAGCAACAAATTTTTGTTAGAAGATTGGAAGAACCACATTTTCTTTATGTTGCTTGACTTTGTTTATGTTGTTTGTATGCTTTACAAAATTTTATTTAAAAGTTTATCAACTAACATCAGATTGTTGCTTTTATCTTTTTAGCAACTAGCGTTAGATTGTTGCTTTTATATCACAGTGTGAGCGCGCATTGTAAAAAATCATTCTCATTTTTTTTCAATCGCGCCAAAAGAAGTATAGCTTCAAAAAAGAAGAAAAAACTATTTTTACGCCCGATTTTGAGTGTAGTAAGGCTAGGCAGATAACAAGGCCACTCACGATTAGCCGAAGATATTTGTAATAAGATGGCAAAGCTATGCCAACCGGGCACTTCCGTTCACGAGCTAATTTGTTTTTATTAGAAGATTCAGAAAATACATTTACTTTCTGTTGTTCGACCCGTGAATTGAACCCGAAACCTCATGAAGTTAGGTCCAACATCGTACCACTGAATCACAGAGGCAATTAAATTAAAGAAATTTAAAATTCTTTTACAAAACGTTTCGTAATGTAGCTTCAGTTTCCAAAAAAAATCAATTCGGTCCATTCGTTTGGGAGTAGTGATGCTACAGACACAGACAGACAAGTTAAAATTATAAAACCTCTCTTTCCATTGCGGGTTATAGAAAAAAATAGCTAAATTCACGTGGGATGCGATGACCAAGTGAAAAAGAGATTTATTTCTATATGTAGGTAATTGTACTTACGTAAATGTAAATAGAATACACGTAAACGCAATAATTCATACGATTATATGTATACTCAAGATATAATTTTATATGGCAAAGAATGAGAGAGATAATGAAAATAAGAGAGAGAGAGACAGAGAGAAATAAGAATCAGCTTTTATAAAATGACTGAGGTCTGGCTAAGTTATGGATTCTTAACGTCTATGTATGCCAAGATTTTTTCCAGTTCAGTCTTCACTGCTCCGTTTTAAAAATTATCTATTTTATTTATAAACAATAGACTAAAGTGCCACAAAGACCAATATATCAGCATAAAGCTCGAATTACTATAGTCTATGTTTATAAATGAAACTGTGTATATAAATATGATATGTATGTACATTCTTATTTCAAAAATAAATCAAATTCGCAAAGGCGTGTAACGTATTAGTGGAATTAAAATTATTAATATCAGATGTAAAAGTAAAACTCGAGAGCGCGGTGACCACTAAAACAAAAGAAGAACGTTTTAAAAACTGGCATATTTTAACAACCTATAATTAAAGGTTTGGCTCCAGTCGAATATGCATAAATCATACGTCTGCCGCAAACTCTGGACCAAAATAGAGAAAAAATTAAAACATTAAGCGCCTGAGAATTTGAAACAGACACAGGGAACTTTTACATTCGATTAATAAAATTATTTAATCATATTAATTAAAAACTGAAATTCAATAAATAAAATCTTTAGCCATCTTATTAATAAACAAGGATTAAATTACTCCAAGGTTCATCCTCGTATTGTAGTCTATTTTACAATTTCATACAGATTACATTTTACTCCTACCTTATGTCTATATTTATTAAGATGGTACGTGTATATGGCAGATTTTTTTCGTCTGGATAGATACCACCTTACTTTTTCCCGCTTGGTGCTCACCTTTATCGTATTCTGGCTTGAAGCTAGATTAGCAAGTACAGTCACATAAGTAGTGTGATTGGTGGCAAGCCTATAGCCAAACTGGGCACCCATCCAATCCCGAGCAACATTTTTTTATTAGAAAATTGGGAAAATCATATTTTATTTTACTGTCCCGACCCCGGATTCGAACCCGGGACCTCATGAATTCAAGTACAACACCTGAACCGCTAGACCACAGAAGCGATTCATGTTTTTCTTCTATCTAAAAATTTATAATGCATATTTATTCATTGTTTAAAGACAAATCCTATATATTACTAACATTTGGTTTAATAATTTTTGCCGTGGTGGTGGTCCGGGCTTCTTTGCAGAGTAGACCATCTACCTTCCTGCCAGGCAGCTCGTAAAAGGCGAGCATAGACTTACCGTCACTAACACTGTGACATCTGACTAGGTGGCAGAGTTTCGCAGCGACTCGCCCGGATTGGTACCACCGCCTTACCTATTCCTGCCGCCATTATATCTAACGTCATGACGTGTTCCGGTTCGGAGGGTAAGGTAGCCGGTAAATTTACTTTTGCTCGAGGCCTAACATCCTGGCCTCAGTTTGGCAACGCACCATTACCACCTTTGGTGTCTCTAGGTGAATTATTTATCCAAAAAAATCCGAAGAATCATATATCTTTGGATTTTTTTGGATTTAAATGTTAACATTTCGCTAGTGTTGTGCTCCAGAGTACCCAAAGAAACATATCCGAGTCCAATTTCCAATTTGCAAGGAATCGAGATTCAAGAGTAACACTACTGCAATCTGTATGCCATCTATCTTAATGGTTAAATGGTTCTAGTTTTTTCTTTAATCTGTTTCTTTGTTACACATTTGCTTAAAATAAGAAATCATTGTAATTAAGGAATAGGAAATTAACAAAAACTAACCAAAAAAAATACTGCATATCTCTCTTAAGTATACTTGAAATTTGTTAAGGATGTTCAGAAATCTGTGTTACAGTTTTTATTTTAAGGTGGTATTTTATGAGATTTTCAGGCAAACAAGCAGACAGATTGTACAACATACTGATGACGTTTATTTATTAAAAATCATCTGTTTTTTTTCTGTATTTATACAGAGAAAGATCATATGAAGAGATAAACTAGGAAAATGGCAGTTCTAGCAGGAAAAGTAATACTTTAGTTTTTCCTGTACCAAAACCTTAACACAATATACTTCCAACAATAATCAACTATAGAGAACAGACACAACTACAGAATTTAAAATATTGTCATTCTTTTTTTAACAAAAAACTCGATCACTTTTCCATAGCAGTGAGTTAAATATGACAAAATCTACCGACCTTGTGGTTTAGCCTATTGTAATTTTTGTTGTGAAAAAAATAATGCTTTTGGAGTTACGATAACTACTAACTAGTTAATATTATACCAGAGGTTTAATATCCCTGCTTCCAGTTGGCCACGCATCACCATATTTGGTGACTTTTTTTATACAAGAGGAGGCGAAGGGAGTTTTGGCGCCATCGAGAGAAAAGATGGTCGAAGTTTTTTTCATAATTATTGAATTTTGTGTTAATATTGAGTGAAATTAGTCAATTTTGGTGGCATTTTGTACAGTTTTGTTCAGTGAAAGTGCACAAATGAAATAATCATGAAGAAATGAGCATATCGTATATTTCCTCGTTGCCGCCAAAACTCATTACATGAGCTTGTGTAAAAAGGCCACCGTTTTACCCAAGAGCCTGACATGACTTACTGACGATTTATGATTGATGACTAATTAAAATTAATTGAAATTGATATAAAATTTGATGCAAATTACTACTTGACTAATGGCTAAATACTAACGTGAAGGCCAAAACCTAAAGAAAGAAAGAGGAGGGGAAGGTCACTTAATGGTGAGTGATCACCGCCGCCCACGGACATCCGCAACACCAGGAGTACCTATCATAGATGCGTTGCCGACCTTTAAGGTCCCTAAGTCATACATGAGGTGGGAATACCGCCCTCGGTAACTGATTCTACAAAGGTCTTTAGACGACACGCAGTACCTACCTCTAATTATTAGGAAACATGTCTGTTTTCCAGACCCATAAAGGCCTTAATGGTGGATTTGATGTATAGAGGCGACATG
>NJDC01002361.1:203657-224161 GCA_002245475.1 Calephelis virginiensis
CCTAAGTCATATGTGGGAATACCGCCCTCGGTAACTGATTCTACAAAGGTCTTTAGACGACACGCAGTACCTACCTCTAATTATTAGGAAATCTGTCTGTTTTCCAGACCCATAAAGGCCTTAATGGTGGATTTGATGTATAGAGGCGACATGATCGTTTTCACAACTTGACTATTCTTGTAATGTAAAGAAATGGTTTTATAATATACTAGCTGCTACCTGCGGCTTCGCCCGCGTTTTCACAGAAACCCGGTGTGCGATCGGGATTAATAATAGCCTATATGTTAATCCAGGTCACAATCTATCTGTCTTCCAGATTTCAGACAAATCCGTTCAGCCATTCGAGCGTGAAAGAGTAACAAACATCCATACATCCATACTTACAAACTTTCGCATTTATAATATTAATAGGATAATAGGACTATCAGTAAGTACTAATCTTGTCAATTACTTATTATTTGGTAGATTTTATTCTTCTTTACATAATTGTAAATAAATTAAGGTGATCTAGATTTGATATAGTAAAGAGCCTCAGATTTCTTAAACGGGACTTTTGTGTAATCTAGTTTTGGGAAATAAATTGCACTGAAACTAAGTCTACACTGAGGTGTTAATTTTGCCCCACAGGTAAAGTTAGAAGAAAAATGTTTCTAACCTCGTATCTAATTTAAACTAAAAACGTGTTTACATAACAAGATTAGAAAATACAAATTTAACCAATTATTTAGTAATTTTGTACAAAGTATCTTCACACCCCTATCCACGAAGAGAGCACAACCAGAGCACCTACGACTAATCGAAGACACTAACTCCCACATTGTGATAGGTTGTATGACTATCGCCAAACGGATTCAAATCTAATCACGGGCAACGTTATTTCTTTATTAAAACATTGAAAAACACATTTTCTTTATGTCACCTGACCCGGGGATCAAACCCGAGACATCATGGAGTTAAGTCCAACACCGGACCCCTACACTACAAAGGCTAATGTAATGTAAATAAAAAACATACATACATACATACATACATATAAACATTAGAAGATTAGTAAATACGAATCTAATCCATATTGTTTTGGTAAAGCCCATAATTCACACGGGGGGCGGGGTGTGGAGGCTGCGCCGAGAGGCTGGGGGCTGCGCTCGCGCCGCCGGGGGCGCGGGGCGAGGTGACAACCGCTAGTTACGTTTAACCTAAGCCAGTTATTAAAAACGTCTCGGCGCGACCGGTGCACCGCCCTGTAATTATCCAGTTGAAGGTTCTTGAGCTACGTTGTCACCAACTCCACCGGAAATGCAGTACATGGATCCGCCCGCGCCACAGGTCGGTCCGCCCGCCTATTTATTGTGTTAACTAACGGATATTAGTGGATTGTGCAGTTTATTAATAGGTTTTTAGTTTTAATTTCGTTAAACATGTATTTTCGTGACTAGTGTTTCATCTGTTTGATTTAAAATTTTGTTAATAAAATATTGGAAAAACAAGCTTTGCCGGCTGCAAATTTCTCTGCACGAGATTTTATATTTTACTAGTCATTCGGTGTAAATCTTTGAAAAGTATCTTATGCTACTTTTAATACTTTAAAGAATATGTGTACAATGTGTACAGACTAACTTTACTTTCCTTTTATAGTATTATATACTAGTAGAGTTTGTATCTATAGATATATATATACACGATATAATGATTTTTTTAATCGATACGTACCTTTTCTGCAGGACTTGTATTATGTGACTATTTTTATCACTAAAAAAATCCTGGATTAATTTAACTAAGTTAAACTACTGAGTTGGAACATAAAAATGTTCTTCTACGGATTTTGTGTTAGAAGTATATGTATTTACTTTAGCTATGGTTTGTTACAGATGATGAATATGATGGGTGGTTACGGATGCAGTTATGGCCGAGGTGACGCATTGTCTCCAGCGTCTGACTTGTCTTCATGCAGCAGTGCATCATCAGGTCCATGGTGTGGAACCTGGCGTGAGTTGCCAGCTTACCCACAATACCCTGCGTATTGGCCATCAGGAACTGCTACTGAAGAAGCACGTGAGCTGCAGCGACGTTGTGCAAAGTGCCGCTGTCCCAATTGTCTGACGGAAGCTGCAGGATTTGGACCTAATTATGGAAAAGATGGTGCGAAACGAGAGCACGTGTGTCATGTCCCGGGTTGTGGAAAAGTGTATGGGAAAACTTCTCATCTCAAAGCTCACTTGCGTTGGCACACGGGGGAACGTCCGTTTGTTTGTAACTGGTTATTTTGTGGAAAAAGATTTACGCGTTCCGACGAATTACAAAGACATCTCCGCACACATACTGGTGAAAAAAGGTTTGCTTGTCAGCTTTGTTCGAAGCGATTCATGAGGTCTGATCATCTTGCTAAACATGTGAAAACCCACGCGAATGTGACCAGAAAGAATAAAAAGCAGAAAGAAGATGAAAAAGAAACATCCACAGAAGATAAGACAGTACAGCAAAATAACGATGTGAATGAAACTGTGACACCCGTTTCAACTGTCGGAAGTTCTAATTATGGAACGGTGCCGGTCACGAATACTATACCTAAGCAAACCTTGAACTATGCCACTGTAGCTCCAGTTGTGCCCAATAATCCGGCTTATAATAATACCATGTTTGGAAGTAGTGTTATGTACGGAAGTGGTTGTTTTTCGGAGGTTCCTCAAGATCCTTTTTATGTACGAAACCCAGCAAGAGATCATCGTCTCTACCAGCAATACACTGCTCCGCTTACCGCTTACCAGTGCGCGGCAAAAGATAACTATACTGTATTTCAGGGACATTATAATTTACAACCACCAGTCATCGGACAATAGAAATAGTTTTACTAAGTGACGACGCTAAAGGTTTATTTTAATTGGTAAATAAATTATCTTTTCTTAATGTTAATAGCTTTTGAATGTATGAAGTGGTTTTGGTGTTGCAAGCCTTATATTTACGTCACAAATTGAATGAAAGACTTTCATTTAGTTAGTGATTTGTTACCAAGATATCTATGAAATGTGCCTTTATGTTTTTAGAAGTAAGTGAAGGTTTTAATAAAAGTTTAACTTTTATTTTTTGGTTTCATTGCCTATCACATTATTTTTTATTTTCACTTTTATACTTTTACTAGATGATCCGACAGATCTTAACTCCAAACCATAACTATAAATATAGATTTTGTTTTTATATTAATCTTCTCTTAACAATAACTCACAAAAAGTAAATTACCGAAATTGTTACATCCTTTACGCAAGGGAAATAAATAAATAAGTAAATAATACCTATTCCTGGACAAGTTACACAAATTGAATCTAACTCCAAAGATAGAAAATTATATGCTTGTGTTATGGCTGTTAGTTGACGATTCTAATACAAAGAAAAACTTAAATAGAGCCCGCACCTCACGGTTAGTCAGTGTAGTTAGCGTGTGTCAGCCACTCAACCAACGAAGTGATTCTAATTAATTAAAAATAGAGATTAATTTATAAATATATAGATTTATTTGTGTTTATAATCTATAAACCACTAACAGCTTCAACCTAACAATAATAAATAATAGCGTCTTATGAATATGTAAAAGTGGTTGAGAAAGTATTTAAGAAATTTAAAGTAAAGAAATAAAGAAAACATACACAGAAATAAACATTAAAATATGAGCTTTAAAAATTGAAAATTTTATATTTGACTCAAACAAATATTTAATTGGTAATAACTTATAGTACTTACTTGGTGACATATATCTACTTCCTTTTCAATAATGTAGAGCGTTCCATTGTTTAAAAACATTTTTAATTCAATTTAATAGTTTCAGGGTTAATATCTTACAAATAAACTGATATTTCATGTTCGTTTTGAATTTGATCAGCTTTACTACAGCTTACTACTTTATAGCTTTGATCACTAAATATAAATATGCAAAATACATTTTAGTATAGCTGAGAATACTTCGTAGACAAACAGACTGCTACGAATCTCGTAGTAAGCACTCGTAGACCAGTGTACATAAAACAATAATATAATATAATATTTTCAATTTTTTGGAGTAAAGTTTCAATGATTTCTGTTTAAGTATTCCGCAAATTTATGCCTGATTTTACAAATTTTTATTTTTGTAATTTTTGCGCGTTTGTTACTTCGTGTCTTATAGCTAAATTTTGTAAATATATATCTAAGTTTTTTTAACAATTTGAATTGTATTTTTGTAATAAATATTGCTCAACGAATGGTGTAGTTTTAAAACGAGATTCGTTCTTAAAATGGATCGTAGAGTGTTTTGTGCAGGCTATTATTATGACTGTAGTTATATAGACCAGATTTTTATCTGACAAGACATTGCACACGGTTTTCCTGATGCTAAGGGATAATCGTGGCCTATACCTAGACATTACAAATGTAGGTGCGTAGCTGTCCTGTGGCCAGGGTTTAAGTTGTTACGCATATTGTGCAAGTTTGTGTGTAAATCGTAACAGATGTAGGGCTAACCCAGGAGGCAGCGTTTTGATAATTACCAAAATCCTACCAAGCAGACCTAACATGTTGGACCCGTGCATACATTTGTCTATTTTATAACGCATTGTACATGTTATGGCTTTATGTTATGTATGACATTTGCTGTTCGGTAGTTTCGGGAGTTTGTTTCAAATAGACACTCTGACATGTGACACTTTTTATATTTCAAGATGTTGATTAGTTTTATCATGCTACTGTTGAATTTGTTATATCATGTTATAATAACTATTGTTTGAAAGAATTTAAATTAAACTCTGTGGTCTAGCGGTTCAGTTGTTGGACTTGACTGCATGAGGTCCCGGGTTCGAATCCCGTGTCGGGCAACAAAATGAAGATTGGATTTTTCCAATTTTCTAATAAAAAAAAAATGTTGCTCGGGATAGGATATGTGCCCGGTTGGCGTTAGGCTTGCCACCTATCACATTATGGGACTTAGTATCTTCGGCTAGTCGTGGGTACCCTGGTTGTGCCTCTGCCTACCTCTTCGGGGATATGGGTGTGAAGATACTTTTTTTTTTAAATTAAACTTTTGGAATGGGACAATAAGGCCGATAAGATTGCGTAAGTGACCCAAAAGGCTGTAAGGATTTGAGATTTACAAGGGTTTAATGTTAATGTCTTAGAAAATACATACACTGTAGGCTCTACAGAATTTAAATTTTTCGTCTTTTATTTATTTGAAATTTATGTACTGCAATACTGAAAAGTGTTCTGAACGCTACATAGTATTATCGACCAAATAATCAGGCTAACTATATTTGAAACATATTTAGATTTTTTAGTTTTAACTTACTACTTCCGCCTTTCAACGCTAGATGTCGCTAGTGACACGACAACGTGGATAAAAGGGTGTGGTTCTTATCGTCGAGGAGTAATTGCACGAGGCTATTATCTGGGCGGCGCTCAGCGCGCATGGCGGCCGGTGCGAGCGGGATGCACTCGATAATATGTAAAACAAAACGAGGGAGTAATGATGGTAAAAAACGAGCACGCAAATTATAGTGAGAAATGAGGTAGCGGTGGGGGATTGTATGGTGCGGTGGGGTTCTGCGGCAGTCGCGGTCGCCCGGCGCACGCAGACCGCCCGCGCCGCCTGCGCCGCGCTTCGTGAGTTCTGTGACTGCTGTGAGTGAGTGACATGCGCTTCCGACGACATGAGCGGCAAAGCCTCCTCTTCGCCGGACCTACTCATGAATGTGAGTCCAGCTGTCCCATACACTGATCACGTCACTACGTGGTGAACTACACTGCGTCATAAACATAAATCTATGTAAAATGTCACAACTAAAAGATATAACTTTCTTGACAACTTTTTTGCGTGGGATAGAGGGGAAAGGCCTATTCTATTATGTGAGATTTGGTGTTTGGCGTCGCGTTTTGTCAAACACATCCAAATTTGGACTCTAAAGTGAGGGCACTAAAGAAAAAATCTCATTGCATTTGATAGTTCTGACGGTTTTGTTATGATTGAATCAGTTATGGCCATAACTTTTGAAAATACTAAAACATAATTACAATTCTTGTTTAGGGCAAAACGACAGTTGATTACATTTTTTAAATCTTTGGCGAATATAGACCAATACGAGATCTTTAATTCTGACAGATGGTAATTTGACATGTGTCAAAAGAAAACAATAAAAAGAAATTCTTATGTAACAGACTGCAAACATCTAATGTTAGCTCAGGTCATTTGTGTATGCGGCCTGTTTTAACGGTAATTTAAAAGCCATTTAGCAATTATCCAATATGAGGAATGGGAGATTATGTTGTCACAATGTATATGTAGGAGATAGACAAAAAGTTGAGTTAATAAAACTGCCAGTTAGTCATAAGGGTGCCCGAGGGCATTGACGATTTAGCACGCACCATAAGCGGCGATTGAGACTGGGTCCCTCGAGCTCTAGCATCCATTACTATTCATGACGACCGCCCTCATGGGTCGAATGGACCCTACAGAAAGTGATCTTCCTATAAACAAAAAACAGTTTTAAAGTCATAACTTCTAAGCGTCTTGTTAATAAGACACAAAAGGCCCAAAAATTAAATAAAACATTAAAAATAATAATATTATTGCTATTATCTGGAAATTGGCCGTTAAAATCAGTTCCGAACATTACTAACAGGTCGTAAAACCACTGAAATTCTAATTCAATTGTATAAAGTCAAATAAATAAAGGTCGATCCGACGTTTTGGAGTACCGTGACCAATTCTTAATGACACATAGAGCCTCCATCTATTTTCTACTCAATTTCCTTTTCATATTAGTTTAATCTAAAGGCAGGACTACTGGCGCCAAAAATTATGCGGCGACGGCCGTGTCGGCCTCGACTAATCTGTTTAGTGTTATATGGTAGAACGCCGCACTCCTTTGTGCGGTGAAAAAGGAAGAAATTTATGCGTTTCGGCCCCGTGTGTATGTTTTTTGTGAGAATGTAATTAATAATTCGGCGGCAAAACTAACAGTGTTTTCGTTGTTACGTCAGAAGAGTGATTGATGTGTGTCGGCCATTACGTTTAGTGAGAACAATGTTAATGTCTTTGCTCGAAATTATATTCATTTATATTTCATATGTTTGGGGGCTTTTAATTAATAAAATTAAAATTCAGGGCCAAGTTATTAAGATCATAACTAGCTAGGAAAATTATTTTTTGGAGTTACTAATGAATAATATAAAGAATACACCTCTAGTGTATTATTCATTATAATGTTTTCAATTTTAGTCCTCTTAGTATAATCTAGAACGTATTTTTTTATACATAGTCTTTGTTGTTAACAATAAATCTACCTATTTAGCTTCTTTTGGAATGGAATTAGTTACTGTCTATGAATTACGAAATATTTTTATAAGCACAACAATAGCAGCAAAATGTATAAATATAACCTAAATTTATGTAATCTACTACGTATTAAAAATGACGACGACTGATATGGCTAATTCTTTTTTTGGGGTGTCAGTTATTGTCAGGAGAAGGTTCTTATAAAAAGAAAAACTGAGAAAATTGCAGGGAACATGGGAAGACAATACTTTATTATTTTTACATACAAAATGAACGGGTGGAACGAGGTTCGCCGAGAGAGCTAGTCGTAAATGTAAATATATTTTTAACTCGGTGATTATTTTATGTTCACATAGGTTTTATGATGGTTTCTAGGTGACGCTGTTGTCAAGATCTTGTTAAGTCTAGTGAAGCTAAAATAATGGAGTATCATTAGTTTGTCTATAAAACTTTCTTTAGGGTGGCATTTATTCTGCTTTTTCACAACATAGTATAAAACAAAGTCGCTTCCTCTGTCCCTATGTCCCTTTATAAGCGTAAATCTTTAAAACTACGAAACGAATTGTGATGCGTTTTTTTAACAGATAAAGTGATTAAAGAGGAAGGTATATAATATGTATATTTCATAACCATGCGAAGACGGGGCGGGCCGCTAGTACGGTAAATATTTTTAATAACTTGTATTATAAATTAAATATTTTTTCAATATCAATATTCTTTTAAGCAGCTATGTTTTCTAGATTTCATTCAACATCAAATTGAAATGGCAGAATTCTATTAGTTCATTTCTAGAATTCTATTCTAAAATTAATTTGAAATAAAATTTGGAAATAAGGTCACTTTCAATGATGGTTAAAAACAGCACATATTTTTAGTTTTAGCACTTTTATTTTACTTTTACATCACAGTTATTTTACTTTTTCTATCAAAAATATCTCTATTCTAGACAGATTTTTAAGAAACATATTCTAGATATTCAATTAATATAATTGGTAGGTTAAAGAAAAAAATGTAAACAAACAATATTTTTTAAAGAATGAATGAATTAATGAATAAATACACTTTGTTATGCAGTCATATTTATAAAATAATACCTACTCTTTCACTTATAATATTTAAGTTAGGTGCATAACGGCGGCCTTATTGCTTCCGAGCGATCTCTGCCAGACAACCTTAGGGTTAGGGTTAAATTAGAAATATGGAGACACATTTTTTATAGCAGATGGTTTAGTGTGATGACATGTAATTCGTCTGTAAGAAAGTGATGTAATCAAAGATGAAGTTATAAACCAGAAGCAGTCTATTCACTCTTACTTTGAGAAGGTCCAAATTGTAATTCTTCGGAAATACTTTAGAAAGTAAAGTGTTGTAAAGTATATATAAAGTGCATCATTCAATAAAATATATCTAACAACAAAACCTGCTAGAAGACAGGTGTAGAAAGATAACAATTATAATGTAAATGTAACATTCTTTCGAATTTTAATCAGATAACAAAATAAAATCTGATAAAAGAATAATCAAAAAGATAATCATGGGGAAAAACCATTTATTTGAGAAAAAAAAGAATTAAATTCATTATGAAACGTGTTTTTCTTATCTTTAATAATAAAATATCATAACCTATCTATCATCAGCTATTTCCTAATACTAAACAAACATCTTATAATAAATGGATGAGTATTAGCTCCTTTGCACATACCTAGACAAAATAAAAGAACATGAATAGATGAATACTTGCTTTCAGATGGTAAGAAACAAACATAGCTTATAGAAACCAAAGCATTAATGGGATATTAGCAACCTGAGACTGTGGTTTAAAGGTTCTCTATACCAGATCATGATACTAGCACTAATCATATTCATAAATATCAATACTTTTTTTACAAATATGGTAGTTTCTTTGAATGTTGCATATAAACTATTGCTTCAGAAAATCACTTCAGTAATTTCCAAATTACGCAAACCTATTGACAAGTTATCCTTGAATTTATAAACCCTTTCTTAACCTTCAGAAAAATCATATTTGTTAACGTATCATACACCATAATCATCCAAATTACCACGACGGTGTAAATAACCACCATTGTTGCAATGTTTAACACCATTCTACCACCTTATAGCATGTTTTGAAACGAGTTTCACTGGAACAGCTTGTGAGGGGCTGCGTAGGCGCTCGACTTGCTCTTTGCGAGATTTACAAGTCACGATGCTCCATCTTCGAGCTTGAGGTGTAATGGAATGGAGAATATTTATTTTGTAATGGCGGCGGCTACTAGAATGACTGGCAGTTAAACAATAGATAGTACAGATATGATCAACTCTTAAACATAATAATTTAAAGAAATAACTTCTTTTATGGTTCTATTCATTGAAGAAACGTTGAAATTTTTAGTGAATGTTATAGAAATATTGTTTGATAATATACCAACAACCAATACCAATATATAAGTTGTTAAGTTCTTATGATTACATTGAAATCTGTTGGCTTGTGTGTAGCATAAATACGTACGTTACTCCACACTCTTCAATACTCATAAAATAATTAATGAACGTCTTGGTAAAACTTCAACGAACGACGTTGACCTATCGCAAAATAAGTTAGACCTGTACATCTTAAGGTTATTTGTAGAAAAATTCACGATTTCTTTCGTATATTTCAGTAGCGTATGAAAAGAATAATGAATGTATTGGAAGCTAGGCAGGTTTATAAGAGTACTCGATTAAGTTTCTGCTGACGATACAAAAGACGTGTTTGTACCTTCTATATATTATAAAAATTGACTTAAACATAAAAAAAACGTTCGATTTATCACTTTATTTTACTTTAGAATAATTGCAATTATGGATTCGCAGAGCCCGTTACATTCGCAGTCTATAAATGGGGGTTAATGTTAGGGTGCAGATAGTAATACCATGGTCAAGATATCGTCACTGACGGTAGCTGTATCCAGAACAATTATTAAGATAGCAGGATACCAGCAATTGGAACATGGCCAGCTTTGTAGAACCGTTAGCCAGACAGCGCCAATGCTACATTTTAATTGACCACGCGATGCCGTCGAGCTCCAACTTTTTCTCTTCAAATTGCTCTAAAGTGCTTAATGAGAGATGCGTGCAGTGACGTTTCCTCGTACGTGAGGTTGCTCTTGTTTTACATAAATAGTTCAGCTCAGAGAACTAATGCCGATTCTCGGTACTGTAATTGCATTTGTGACAGGCGTGTTCACAGAGGCTGGCAGTTAAATATGCCAAACGTCTGCGTCTCCCAAATTGTAGTTATTTCCATTAATGGCGTAGCTTGTGTGCGTATGCGTTATGTCTTTGACATTTAGAAGCTACGTCCAGTAAGCTTCAATTATCGGTGACCAGCGTTTTGATGTGTTCAGCTGTTCAACCTTTGTGAAGCGGTGACGTGCCTTCATCTAGTGGTGTTTAAGTTTATAAAGGAAATGGGCATATCGGTCTGGTAACAATAAGGAGCTCGTTATGTATGGCCCTGCAGTGTGTACCTCTGAATTTTCAACTTCCTAATACTAGCATCTACGCTCTGGTTTGATTATCGACAGGTATTTGTGTAATGGATGCTTTTTTCTGGGTCTAAGTGTTTAAGTTCTTCTATGTATTAGTATCTTTGCCTAGAAACTATGATACAAGCATTTTAATATGCTTAATTTGAGGTTAGATCAATTTGTGCAATTTGTCTAGAGATAAAGAGAGATAGAGATATTTTGAGATAGAGTACAAGTAGGTCGTTCTTCTGATGGCAAAAGTAAAACTTCCGTCTAAACTATAGATGTTACGGATGCATCGCTATCTTATAGCTAACTTCTTCGACCACTTGCACTAATTAGTCCATACTTCTGTTTCTATCACCATAATGCCAGTGCTTTCCTTTTTTGTGTTCGAGTATCAAGAGCGGGTAAGATCAAAAATAAGGTGTAATAAGGTTAAATAGGTACTGCTTAGATTCTTGTTGCCATAACATCAGACCTCACCACTGCCTTGTTCCGGTTTGGAAGTTATTTTTTTTATTATATTTTCAAGCCAGTCATTAATTAATAATAGGCTTCATATTCTGCCTGCGAAAAAATAAACACTTTTTATCTAAGGCAAAGCGTAAATAATAATTTCATATTTTGCTTCGAATGACAAAATCTAAATTTTTAAATTATGGATACCTATCATACCCAAAAAGGAAAGGTCTTAGATTTCTTTTTATTACATCAAATTAAATATAAAACAATAACCAAAATTTTAAAGAAGAAAATTCTGGTTTCAAATATAAATATATTATGTAAGTTGTTATACTTTTGCGTATTTTTGTAATATTTAAATGATGTTAGTTTTAAGATGAAATTCATTATCGTGCGAGAGCAAAATTGTCTAGACTAATTCTAAAAATTTTACAGACAATTTCATTGTTAGAACATAATTTAGTTTATTTGAGTCGATAAATAAATTAATAGAAATCTTTGCTATTTATCACACAACAGGAAAACACATAGAAAAATACAACTCTACATTATGTAGCACAGCTTCCAGGAAGTTTATTACAATATTTTGAACTTCTTATAAAAAAAAGTATCTTCACGCCCATATCCCCGAAGAGGTAGGCAAAGGTACAACCAAGGCACCCACAATGTGATAGGTGGCAAGCCTATCGCCAACCGGGCACATTTCCAATCCCGACCAACTTTTTTTATTAGAAAATTGGATAAATCCAATTTTCTTTTTGTTGGTCGACCAGGGATTCGAACCCGGGACCTCATGCAGTCAAGTCCAACACCCGGACCGCTAGATCACAGAGGCGAGAGGCGGAGAGGGGAGGGAGAGGTGAACTTCTTATCCTTAATAAAATCGGTCGATTAAACTAGATTTAAATATTCAGGCCGAGCGAACCAGTTGCAGCAATTACTGGCCGATAGCCGAGGCTATAGACAAATTGCTAAGAGTAAGTGCACAATAGAGATCTAAGATTTTGTATACCGCATCGAGTGGCTATCGTATACGCCTAACTACATCGACCAACCGCGAAGCTCGGGTTCGATTCCCGACGGGGCAGACATTCGTGTGATGAACATTTAGATGTCTGCATTTCCGGGTCTGGATGTTTATTAAATTTATTCTAATATCTATTTAAGTATTTCTATGTATTAGAATTTTCCCCGTATTGGTCCGGGCTTCCCCGTGCTGGTCCGGGCTTTTCCTCGTGTTGGTCCGGGCTCCTTTGCAGAATAGATCATCTGCCCTGCCCAAAAGCGAGCATATGCTTACCGTCACTAACACCGTGACATCTGGCAAGGTGGTAGAGTTTCGCAGCGACCCACCCGGATTGGTACCACCGCCTTACCTATTCCTGCCGCCATAACGTCACGAGGTGTTCCAGTTTAGAGGGTAAGGTAGCCAGTAAACTTACTTTTGCTCGAGACCTAACATCCCGGCGTCAGGTTGGCAACGCACCATTACCACCTTTGGTGTCTCTAGGCGGCGTAAATTTCTTACTATCAGGAGATCCGTCTGCTTGTTTGCCTTCCAATACCATAAAAAATAGAATTGTTGACTTACATCCATAATAAAAGCATATAATTTGCTTAGTTTGGGGTTAGATTCAATTTGTTTATTATATATTTATTTATAATATTTTTCATACTAGCGATTTCTTAAGTGGATTCAGGTGAAAAGTCATAAAGGTTCCACGAAATAATTTGTTTATGTTTAGAAAATTTACGAGAATTCAGTCAAAAGTTCATGAACCAGTAAAAACACCAATTTTCGTAATGAAAGCTAATTTAAAAATAAAGGGTTTCAGTTCTGACATATTTCTCTGGCTGAGCACTCTGCTCGCCCACTAACACGGTGACGTTCTTAAAGTCTATAGAAGTACACAACAGTTGTCATTCCAAAAAAAAAACTGACATATCTATAATATAAAAATGAATCGCTAAATGTGTTGATAAGCGCATAACTTCCGAACGACTGGACCGATTTGGCTAATTCTTTTATTATTGTATTAGTTATTATTAGGAGAAGGTTCTTATGAAAAGATAAACCGGGAAAGTTGCAGGGAAAACGGGAAAATAATACTTTGATTTCCCGTACTGAACGGGTGAAACGAAGTTCGCCGGGACAGCTAGTTTGTAATAAAAGTTTTTGATTTGATATAAAAGTGTTTTATGACATGGGGTTTTATAAAATGTTGGTGTTTCATTTGTGAATATAAAGGCAGGGAGTTCTATTCATTTTGGTTCGAATCCCCTATCTATACATCTAAACAAATAAATAAAATTTGAGTGTCTGTTTGTAATATTAAAATGACCGCTTTTTACTACATGGATATGAATGTATATTCAGTACATATAACTCAAACATTTCTAAATAATAATGAAATTAACTATCTCGGAGTTATGACCTATCCTTCTAAAAAAAGCCATCAAAATCGATTAGCTATTGACGAAATAACCGCCTAACAAAAAAACAATAAAAAATATTCAAAAATATGCAGTCGAATTGAGAACCTACTCCTTTTTTTGAAGTCGGGTAAAATTGGCAAAGCCATATTGGCAAATGTATTCTGAGAATGCCGTTTAACTGATACAATTCAAACTCAAGTTATGAGGATTCAAATGTATTCTATTCACCCATTTCATGCCATTTATTTTTGAAGTAGAGGGAGGGGTAGAGTTACAAGTTTCAGACTTATTTTGCTGATTATGTACTAATACTAGTCTTGATACCGAATTTAAGCTTTCATTAGCAAGTCAGTGATGAAATTGGCGGTTTTTAGATATCAATATATACGATACTAGCGGCCCCCACTACGTGTTTCGATACGTATATGAACGTATTAATGACAACAAAAAAAGTGTCAATACAACAGCACAATCTCCATCTGAAAAAAAGTTTCAATTTGACTGAAAAATACCCACTATAACAAAATGATCCGCCATTTATTGAATTAATTTGTTACAAAAATATGATAAATGAAGAAGCGCTCGACCGATTTTATACAAATTTCACATAAACCATCTACTAAATAGTCCGAAAAATACGTTAGCATTTGGTTTGTATAGGTGAGCCAATTCCTTAGTTATAAAATTACAACGAAAAGTGGCATTAATTTTTGTATATATAGATAAGATACCCTGACAAAAATATTTTACTAATATAATCCAAACTAAAATTATGGGGTTCGAAATATATATTCGACGAAACGCTAAAACAAAAGGTTGTTAGGTAGTGTCCTCTAGCTTCGTATTGCTCGACTTGGCAGTGCTACTCCCGTGCCCTTAAATAAAATAAAATAAATAATAAATCATCTTTATTTATTTCACATAAACCTACAAGAGGCACTTGTGACGGGTCTATATAATAATAAATCTACCACCGGATCGGAACGCGGCCGCACACTGAGAAGATCCGGCAAGAAACTCAGCGGGCTTCTCTTTTTTTCTTAGTTTACAATATATTTACAATAATTTATGTAATGATACATTATATATTATAAGAGATTGGCATGAGGAGCAATTAATCCCAAGCAGTCTTATCTGCTAAATATTCAGCAATAACCCTTTTGATTTAATTTACATTTAACACATTTCTTAAATTTATTAATTGGAAGTTCTTTCATATAATTGGGAAGTTTATTGTAGAACTGTATACATAGGCCCATGAAAGAATGGCTTACTCTGTGGAGACGAGACACATGCACAGCAAGATTATTTTTATTCCTTGTATTGACACAGTGTATATCACAATTTCTTTTAAATGAACCTGAATTTCTGTGAACATACATTAAATTTACAAAGATATACTGGGATGCTAAAGTTAGAATTTTGATTTCTTTGAATTTTTCTCTCAGGGAAACTCTTGGACCTAGGTTATAAATTGCCCTTATGGCAATTAGATGTGTTGTTCCAAATTCTAAATTTATTTATTTATTATTTATTTAAAATTCATGCAATATAGTGTACAAAGGTGGACTTAATGCTACATGGCATTCTCTACCAGTCAACCTAACTTTATTAGAAAGAATAATTAAATCAAAGATAAATAGTAAAAATATTCTCCACACAAACTTTCATCCTCTGTCAGGTAAAAAATTAAAATTACTGTATAATTACACTAGTACAGTACTACTATTTAAATTATGCGCTTCGGCTTTACACTTAAAAAAAAGGATCTTCACGCCCATATCGCAGAGACACAACCAGGGCACCCACGACTAGCCGAAGACACTAAGTCCCAAAATGTGATAGGTGGCAAGCCTATCGCCAACCGGGCACATATACCGAGCAACGTTTTTTTTTTCATTACAATTTTTTTTTATACTTTTATTTTTAAATTGGCTGACCTAATTTAAGGGAAATGATTATTTATATAATAACAACTCTATACAGATATCTTTAAAATACATTCGTGTTTCCGAAGCTTGACGAATATAGCCGACGCGCATAATTTAAATAGTACTACTCTGTACAGTTAGGTACTTTAACTACGTATTCGAGTCCCGCAATAACTATCCGAAATCGGTAGGTACCATCTAGAAAACTTTGGATCAACAACTGAACATATGCCTAAAATCAACTATAAAAATTAGGAACATCTTCATTCACGATGGCGCCAAAACTGTCGTTATTCCGTTGCACCCGTTTTAAAATCACGATGATTCTAAGGAAGTTTCACTTCATTAAAAGTATAAAGTGTAAAAAGAGTAAAAAGTGTAACCGAAGCGCATAATTTAAATAGTAGTACTGTACATAATTTATGATTTTGGAAAAATAGATGAAAATTTATAAAGCACGCTACAAAACTCGTGTAGCCCAATTTAAATTTTGACTTTGACGCCTCTCCCATGGGAATCCTTACAGGGAGGATAAAGTAGCCTTTAACCTTCGACGAATCATAACCTTCCAACTAAATTTCATTGTGATCTGTTCAAAAGGTTCGTCTAGACAGATAGACAAACAGACAAAAAATAAGGACACGTCGGAGGGGTAATGTGGTCTAGCTGTCCAGGTGTTGTTCATGAGGTCCCGGGTTCGATTCCCGGGTCGGGAAACAAAAAGGTAATGTGGTTCTTCCAAAATGTTACTCGGGATTGAATGTGTGTCCGGTTGGCGATAGGTTTGCCATCTATCACACTGTGGGACTTAGTGTATTCGAGTCGTAGGTGCCCTGTTTGTGCCTCTGTCTACTTCTTCGGGATATGGGCGTGAAGATACTTACGAAAAATAATACCGTAATTTTTAAAATATGATTAATCAGCCACCTCCCAGTTTATTCACCAGGTCTTTATCATCAAGGACTCATTATAAGAAAATATGAGTAGATATGGTCAATACGAATCTTATGAGACCAAACTTGATAGGTTTACCAGTAGGAATTTCAGGGTTACGTCTATTTCCGAGCTCCATCATCAGACCAGCTCGGTTGTACCAGCATTCTTTAGTTTTCGTTCGCCAAAAACACTTATTTTTCAACAATCATGAGTACAGATTTGTGACAAACACATAACCCTTCCTCACAACCGGATAGAAACTGAAGAAAACATCTCGAATATAAAAGTAGAATAAAATAAATTCTGTGCCCAGTGAAGTGTTTCATTTCCGGGACAAGTCGTTTTGTCGTCGAGCATATTTATTTTCCCCGATGAATGGGGAGATTTCCATAAAAAGGCAGTTTGCTTTTTACTTCTGTTAACTTATTGAGAGTCGCACGTGGCGACCTAATAAAAAGACGAATTGACATACGAAAGAGTATTTGAATTATTAGTCTGGTAACTTTGTACTCTGGGTAGATAATGTTGGATGAAAAAAAAAATAAGTTCTGATTTTTTTACATACATACATACATCCACGGTGTACCTTCCATCCCTGCTAAAAGCACACCCAAGATATACAATTTCATTCACTTGTTCCAGCACTACATCATCAACCAAAACTCTTACATCCGTTCTGGCTACGTCCTTTCAAACACCATTATTTATTTTTTTAAAACATTTTATTTGTTTTAATTTACAGTACTTTTTAAATATCAAATTTTTATTTATTATTTACATATCTTCACGCCAAATCCCTTACGGGGTAGGCAGAGAGTATCGAGTGCCAGACCTCACGATCCTGACAAACCTGTCTAGCTTCCTTCAGATTCATTACCCTTTTCATACAAACACGCCGGTTTCGGAGACTCTTGACACCACCCTCGGATAGTAACCAATTTATCTGATCGTGGAATGTCAGTCTTGGTCCGGGTAGCTACATTCTGGATGGATTCGCATTGTATATCTGATTTGTCAATCTTTCATCTGTCATTCTTTCCACATGACCGAACCAGCGGAGTATGCCCTTTCGCATTTCAACACTAACACTTTCTTTCAATCCCACTCTTTCTCGGATCTCAGTGTTACGAATGCGGTCGGCGAGCGTTACACCACAGATTTTCTGTAGTGCTCTAATTTCGACAGCATTTATCCTACTTTTTTTAAAAAATATGTTTTTAATAAATATGTATTAATTGCGATGTACCGAATATCCGTATTCGTATACAGATTCGCATCCTTTACATATACTAGCTGCTGCCAGCGGTTTCTCCCGCGTTTTTAGATTGCGATCGGGATTAAAAGTAGCCTATATGTTAATCCAGGGCACAATCTATCTGTGTTCCAAATTTCAGACTAATTTGTTCAGCCATACGAGTGTGAAAAAGTAACAAATATCCATACAAACATACTCATAAACTTTCGCATTATTAATAGGATTTTTCTAGCTAGATTTGGCTCTATCCCTTTAACTATTTCAGCCACAATGACGTTACAACTCGCCATTGTCGTGTCCCTATCTGGTAAGAAAGATGCTTAGCTTGGCAACATAATGCGCATTCAAATGAAGTCATAGAGATTAGAAACGTCTAGACCGGATTAGCTGTTAGCTTACTATTTCCGGTCGCCATAATTTCGGTGTTCGCTACCGTGATATTCCTTTCTAGAATCCCATCCCAAAAACTAGAATCTCCACCTTCATTTAGCATTTTTCTCGGTGTCATAGATGGCGTGTTATTCTTAATATTATTTTACTGTCTTTTGATTCTAATTCTGACTGTATTTTTTGCAAAGCCAATAAATATGAAACACTAGCTGGGTTAATGGTCCCATAGGAACGTTTTTTCGGAATAAAAGCTATCCTATGTGTTAATCCAACTTACCATCTACGTTTGCCAAATTTTATGAAAATCAGTCAAACAATTTTTTGTGTGAAAGAGTAACAAACAAACAAACATGTAAACTTTCGCATTTATAATATTTGTAGGATACATATAAATATGAAATATGTAAATTTTATAGTTGATTTTAGGCATATGTTCAGTTGTTAATCCGAGGTTTTCTAGATGGTACCTACCGATTTCGGAAAGTTATTGCGGGACTCGAATACGTAGTTAAAGTACCTAACTGTACAGTAGTACTAATTAAATTATGCGCGTCGGCTATATTCGTCAAGCTTCGGAAATCCGAATGTATTCTAAAGATATCTGTATAGAGTTGTTATTATATAAATAATCATTTCCCTTAAATTAGGTCAACCAATTTAAAATAAAAGTATAAAAAAAATCGAATAAAAAAAACGTTGCTAGGGATATGTGCCCGGTTGGCGATAGGCTTGCCACCTATCACATTTTGGGACTTAGTGTCTTCAGCTAGTCGTGGGTGGCCTGGTTGTCCCTCTGCGATAAGGGCGTGAAGATCCTTTTTTTTTAGTGTAAAGCCGAAGCGCATAATTTAAATAGTAGTACTGTACTAGTGAAATTATACAATAATTTTAATTACTTTATTATGCCTCTAGTGATGGTCATATTATTTTACCTATTTTATGTTTTGACTAACAAGGAATTGACATCACGTACGCGAGCGAGAGTCGTTCTAACGACATACGTACGGGCGTACGTTGTTCTCAAGCTGTTAACTTACATTTTATAATATGTAATTAATTGTTCATTATGCGTTTACACCGGATACTTATACAATTAGCAGGTTTTTCTAAATAAGTTGTAAAAAGTACGTGTTCCCGTCTGAATAATAAAATTTATCACTGTCTGAATCTGACGACTCCACCGCCTCCATGTAGACAAAGCTCGTTGAAGTTGTAAAAACCGCGAGGTTGGAAACATATTAGTCATTCCAAAAATAAATTGCGTGTATTGATTTAATGGATTTATAGTGTAGTGAAGCAGCTTTACTGCCTCCTCACTTATTTATACAGATATAGCGTCAGTGCTTGTCACTGTCGTGTTCCTCACTGAAGGGAC
Organism: Calephelis virginiensis; assembly: GCA_002245475.1. Classification (NCBI taxonomy): domain Eukaryota; kingdom Metazoa; phylum Arthropoda; class Insecta; order Lepidoptera; family Riodinidae; genus Calephelis; species Calephelis virginiensis. The sequence goes on from NJDC01002361.1 coordinate 223,252, forward strand.
TAGAGTAGAATAAACTCGTACACGTGAGCTCAGATCCCGTCTTTAAATAAGCGACACACTAGTAACTTCCATAATGTGAACATTCTATGGTTGTCTTAATGCCAAAAAAGTCATCTGTTTATTCGCTATCTTAACCCCCGACGCAAAAAGAGGGGTGTTATAAGTTTCACGTGTCTGTCTGTGTGTCTCTCTTTGGCATCATCACTTCCGAACGGATGCAGTGATTTTAATTTTTTTTTGTATTTAAGGTAACTTATGTGCGAATGTTATTAGACATGTTTGATGAAAATTGGTTGAGCCATTCCAAAGTTGTTGGGGGTGAAAGTGGGGAGATTAACCGATTATTTTTACTTTTTAAAGAGAAGTTCTTGTATCGGGGGTTTTCAAATTTTTAATTTGATAACTATAATATAAAAAATATTCAATAGTTTGTTCGCTATCTTATAATATAAAAAAATAATAATAATCGCCGTTGTGGTCTAGCGGTTCAGTTGTTGGACTTGACTGCATGAGGTCCCGGGTTCAAATCCCGGGTTTGGAGAAAATTGGGTTTTCCCAATTTTCTAATAACAAAAAAATGTTGCTCGGGATTGGATATATGCCCGGTTGGCGATAGGCTTGCCACCTATCAAATTGTGGGACTTAGTATCTTCGGCTAGTCGTGGGTATCCTGGTTGTGCCTCTGCCTACTTCGTCGGTGATATGGGCGTGAGGATACTTTTTTTTAAATATTTGGTAGTTTGTTCGCTATATTTTAATATCAAAAATGTTCAACAGTTTGTTCGCTATCGCATAATATAAAAAATATTCAGTAGTGGATGGATGTAGGTACCCGGGGAGACCAAGGCTGACATTTCACGATCAGATCAATCGGATATTATCCGAGGGTGGTGTCAAGAGTCTCCGAAAC